>JAWVMQ010000179.1:0-204103 GCA_036321185.1 Trypanosoma lewisi | reverse complement strand
GCACGATCAGTTTCTTCTATAGCGAGTATTTCGTTATTGTTCCCTATAGAGGATCTATGCTCGTCGTATATAATGTTGTTTCCATCCTCTTTACATTCATCTTGTTGTTCTTCCTCTCCGTTTGATGCGAGTTCAGGTGATGGCGCTTGTTGGAAGTTGGTGTCTGTGTCCTGAAGGATTGATTCTAAAGACTGGTTTTCCATGGAGTTCCAATACTCTTTTAGTAATGCTCTTTCGGTATTCTGGGCTAGATTACTAAAGGAGATAAGTTCCTTGTCAAGAATTGTGTCTCTTGCTTCGTCCTCTTTCTTTTGGAGACGCATGGTGGGGTCCATAAAAATACTCTCATTGAAGTCCGTAGTGGAGGAGCGTAGTGATTGATTCTGGAGTGGTATTGTTTGGAGTGATTCTATTCTTTGCGAGTTGCTGTAATCTATAAAGTCGTGCTGAAGGATATCTGACTCACAAACTCTCGTGTCGAATATACTCCCGACAGGATTTTCTAACCGAGTACGTTGAAGAATATCTAAGATGTCGTAAATCTCCCCATGCATAATCTCATCTACACCTTCTTCATATGCAAGTATAAGATCGCCTATGGTTTCGTAAGTGGCAGTCGCATGTTTATCTGGTGTTCCCGCTTGCGACAGTGTGCCCGTCGTCAAGAAATAAATTTCTTTTTCAAATTCCTGGTGAAGTTGATCACGTTCCCTGAGAAAGTCAAGGAATATTTTATTTCTTGTAGAGTCTTCTATAAGTTCTGAACGTTGAAGGGGGAGCACAAATGCAGAGAAATACCAATGTTTGATATTTTCTTCGTTACTCTTTCCTATATCCTGGATATTGTCCTGTTCTTCTATGTTAAAAGAATTTGTGCGAAATTTTTCGCGCTCCAACTTTTCGTTAGTAACTATTAAATTACGCCTTTCCTCTTCCTTCTCTATACACGTGTGAATATCCTGAAACGTTTCCCACCAGTTATTCTCTTTCTTTTGACGTTGATAGCTTAAACTGGACTGATCCACTCGATTCTCAAACATCATTTGAAGAATATCTGCAAACGCCTCCGTTTCCTCTACAGCGATAGTGCATCTAGCAAAGATATCCGACTTTTCCAGGTCCCGCAATTGTTCTTGGGAAAGTCCTTGAGGATTTCTTAGTGGTCGGCCTTCAATGGTATCTTCTATAACATGAACATTTCTCTGGGAATCGGACCCTACAGATTGTCCCCGATGTCTACTGTGTCTCGCTGGGCTTGAAGAGTTGCTTCCAAGCCGAAAAATATGCGACCGCTCAAATGCGAGTGGTCTGTCATCAGGCGAACAAGAAGTGTTCATGCCACCTAAAGAGAAGGCCGAAGAAGCAAAACTTCTCATGTGATTTGCTTCCGGTGGAGATCTAAGGGCATCATCATCATCTTCTACAGTAGTCACCTTGTCGGCCCTCACGCTGCCCCTCTTGCTGGCAGCATGAGCCGCACCCTGAATCTTCGACGGGTGAGAGGTAGAAACCCTCCGCTGGACCTCTGGGTTCTCAGATTCACTAGTTAAACGTTTATTTTGATTCCTCACCACAGGAATATCCGGGCGCAGATCTCTTCCCCGTCTCATTCTGGAAATCAAGCAGCCACGAAGAACACACGAGTATCAACAACTCACAACGACAGTTTCAATTAGAGCACGTATATATATATATATATATATATATATATTTATTGTGTGTGTCTGTGTGGGCAATGTTTTTTATCTTTATTTTTATTCGACCTCCAATATAAAGAGAAAATGTCTTTTTGCAAAATACAAAGTTCACACACTCGTGATCAGCGACACACTGAAGGAAAGGCACTGGAACCCCGTATTGCGAGCAATTCCGTGTTTCTCTGCGTCCTTCTGAAACAATACGTGACGTGAAGAGCAAGTATCGTAGCCAAAGTCAAAATAACCAACACGCAAAATAACAATATTAATAGAGTAATAAAGAAACTACGATCAATTTGGTAAAAAAAATATATTATTATGATACAGTGAGGCTTACCTCAACCTTTCTTTACGTGATTTCAGGTCGCAAGCTGCTTTCTCCGAGCCGCAAGAATATATATTGCTTATTATAATTGTCTCAATTTCTTTGTTTTTTCCCTTGGTTCTTTCTACTTAGTCGTTTTGATGTCTCTTTCCCCTTCTTATGTATGAAACACAACAACGCTTGATTACTATGACCTCGGTTTTTTCGTACCACTAACGCAATAAGAACGGAACCGCAGAAGAACAAAAAAAAAAGGACCGATTTGAACCTTACGATGATTTGTAACAGAAAATAAACGTATACGCACAGAGAGCGAAAGGAAACAATACAATGAGTTAGTTACACAGAGAGAGAGAGGAGAAGCGATGACTGTTTTTTTTTTCAAAACCATGAGAACACAACAGCACCACGAAAGCAGAAAAAAAAACAGAAAAAGGACTGACGTAGACGGATATTCACAGTCATAAACACAGAGTGAGGGTCACGGAAAGACAGCATTCCCATTTTCGTCAAACCTCTCATTCTCATTCCCAAGCTCATTTACTTGAGAGGAATAAAGCGGGAGGAGTGAGTTGCACCAACACCAGGGCGTCCGTGCATGACGGGCTTATACGTCATGGAGAACTCGCCGAGGTAGTGTCCGATCATCTCGCCCTTGATCTCCACGGCGTTGAACTGGCGGCCGTTGTAGATGCCGACGATGGAGCCGACCATCTCCGGTGTGATGACGACGTCGCGCAGGTGCGTCTTCACGGCCTTCGGCTTCTCGCCCGCCTTGACGTCCTTCTTCGCCTCGCGCAGGCGCTTCAGCAGCACCGGGGCGCGGCGGTCGGCGTGGCGGCTCATGTGGCGCCGGGCGCGGGCGTGGACGAGCGCCCTAAACTCATCCTCGGAGAGCGCAAGCAGCGGGTCGATCTCAAGCCCGCGGTACGTGAACTTGTGGAACGTGCGCTCCTTCTTCAGCTGCTCGTAGCGCTCCTGGGTGATGTTGGATGCCATTCTGCTTCTCCGTCTACACATGTGTAGCGAAAGAAAAGGAAGAAAAAAAATTAGGGGGAAGCAAAGAAAGAATGGGAGAGGAATAAAAAAGCACAAGCAACTTCCATCCGTAGTTGAAATATAAGAAACGATTATTTATTTATTTTTCGCTTGTTTTCCTTGGGTATATCCCAAACTGAAGGAAATCCAATCCATACACACACAGACATATATATATATATATATATATATATATATATATATATATACATCATTCATTTTACATTACGAGCTTGTACAAGATGATGAGTCCTCGGCTTGGAGTGTTGGCGACTCTGTGGATTTGATGGATGTACGCATTGTATCTCCTGGAAAGGATACATCATCAAGAAAAATATTCTCATGAAGTTTAAAAACAGTCTGTCGAAGTGTCGCACAAAACCCGTACCACTCGGCCAAGTCCTTATCCGCACCCACAATCATTTCCGAAGATATAATCTCTGGAGAGAGCGATGGGGAAGGAGTTGTCCGTGACTTGTCTTCTTTTGCCTCTTTTTTGTTTCCTTTTCCTTTACTTTTTTTTTTTTTCTTTTAGGAGGTACGCTTTCCCTCCTTTCTTCCACACGCACTTCTTCTGTTCTCATAGGTGCACCTGCAATTCCAATTTTCGCCTCTGCCGGGCTAGGAGAAGCATGAGATGTTGGCGACATCTCCTTCTCATGAGAGGGAAAATGCATAGAATAACTTAATAAAGGGGTGTCCTTTAAAGCAGTCAATAAAACTTCTTCCAAAGAAATACGTTTATTCTCATGGAGAAGATTTTTATGTACTTCCAGATGTTTTCCGTACTCCTCCGTCAAACGCACAGGCTCTGGAATGAGTATTCCATTTTCCGACAAGGGTTCATTACTTTTAAAACGTTTTCTCTGTTCTGGCAAAATAGGATATTTCTTATTTATATCCTCCTCCGTCATGTCATCAAATTCTATATCAAAATCCCTAACGGTATTTATTGCATCAGTCACAGGAAGCAAAAACAAACCAATAACAACCTGACTCTCCACAACAAGAGCTCCCACCACACGCTCTAATAAATCATATTCTCGCTCGTAACGCTGAATGACCAAACGACGCCAAAAACGCACAAACACAGAGGCCCCTTGAGGCCCATTATTATTCATCAAACTTCTTCTTCTCGTGTATGCATACGCAGCAGTATGCTTTCCTTTGCTGGGGACACTACCTATGTTACTACTGCTATTTATTATAGAAAGACTTTGACGAAGACGAGAAGAAAGATGACTGTCATTTCTACTTTCCATATCCGCTTCTCTTGACAAGATAGACGATATGAATAATCTTCCACCTATCAAAGGGGTTTTATTCGCTTTAAACGTTTCCATGACAGATAAAATGGCACAACGCCCAACCTGTGCATCCATGTCTGCAACCAACTTCAATACAGTGTTAACAAGTTTATTATATGTAAAGGAGCAACTTCCATCCGTATCGGCTTTATTAATACGGCCCTCTACAACAGACAAAACATGTTCCATAATATCAAATAACTTTACGGATAATCTTCCATCTAAGATGTCTATAAATAATCTACATAATGGCTGCTGTTCTTTATACCGCTGTGCACTGTACCATATGTTGTAACTGAACTTTGTAAACTCCAACTCGACAGCAGTGACATTCGTGCTACTACCACTTCTCGAGAAAGAGGAGAACGTTGGGTTGAGTGTACCCGGTTGAATAAGATGAAAATATGGAGAATCCGATGAATTAGTTTTCAATATTTTGAGTACAAAAAAAGAGACGACGTAACCGAAGGGAACATTTTCTTCATCTTCCTCCATTTCTTTTACTGTTGCGTCTAATTTCACCATCGGTTGCTGACAACGTTCAAACAATTGATAGTGTCGCGGTACGAGCATCTTTGAATCCCGAGTGTACTTACATGACTTCCGCAGTGTGTAATATTGTAGGAAAAAGTCATTTAATAGATATGCGATCTCTACGTCGGACCAGCGGAGATTAGCAATATCCGGCTCAACATGTGTACGCAAGAAATGAGGAATCGTAGACCACGAAGAAGTGGGGAATGTCGGTAGCATCGTTTTCAAATTCGATTCATCTACAATTTTTAGCAATGTTTCCTCGTCTATCCATTCCACGGCAGATGTCATTTGGCGAAGTGTCATCACGGTGGAATTTAACTGATGTTTGAGGTTTGTGCCGACTGCAGAGAGTTCCAACACAATATCCGCCGTACTCTTTCTCAGGTCAATGCCCAAATCTGTCTGTATGGCAAACGGAACATCTCTGGGCCGTGGAGTCAACGGAATCCCGTTACCGCTGTTATCTTCATTAGAAAAAGCAAAACGTTTCTCATGAATATATTTCTCCAGCTCGAGCACTTGATATTGCAGCGCCTCAATTTGGTTCTGAAGTAATGCGTTATCGTTGCGTAATCCATTCACCTGCAGTCTGTATGCCGATCTGTCATCAAAGGCGCTATGTAACAGCTCCCGCTGCAGAGAAAGACGCGCTAAATTCATCTCCTTCCTTGACGCCTCTATGAACTCTAAGGAGACCTGATCCCTCAGCTTCTTCACGTCCTCTTGATGTTTGTAGCTGGACCCGTTATAACTCTCCGGTTTGTTGTAAACAAATAAATCCTCGTGAGCAGCTGGGACATCAATTCCGTGCTTCTTCAAGATGGTCTCCAAGTCATCTACGCGGTTGACAAGTTTCTCGTTAGTTTTGAAGACCGATGCAATTAATTTCCGAAATGACGTGAAGTCGTCCTCTTTTCGCTGGCAGTCGTTTAGCCGCGCCATCACTTCTTCCTTCACGCACATGAGATCTTCGTCCCGCTCCTTTCGCAGCATAAAAATGACGTCTCTCATCTGTTTCCCCTCGCGTTCTAATTTTTTATTTTGCTTCAATAGCTGCAGAAATTTGTTCTCGAAAAACTGTTCAAATTTTTTAAAGCTTGAATTCTCTAAATTTTCAATTTCGGACTTGAGCGCATTTTTTTGGTATTCGAAGTTCGTGAAAATGTCTTTCAAATAACGCCGAAGAAACAAAAACACGGAAGAAAAAAGAGGGAAGAGATTCATCATATCTTCCAACATTTTCTTGACGTTTGTGCTTCGCTGGGGCTCTTTTATGTGCTGGGCACAATTCTTTGATAAATACATCTCAATCTCTTTTATCTTTTCTCGGTTAGAGATTTTATCGCTATGGCTGCGGTGACTGTCGCCACGACTCGGCTGACTGTGTACAGATGAGATGGAAGTTTGATATGAAATATTCTTTTTCCCAAACTCATTTGCTATTTTACATCCTAATGGAAGAAAAGACACAGCCTGCATACCTCCTGAGACATTCAAAGTAGGAAGAGACGAAGAATCAATATCTTCCATCTCTCCCTTCCTTCTTTGAATATAATAAATAGTCTTGGAATAGAAGTTATATACAAGGATAGAACTAAGAGCAAATAAATAACTAAATTATACCACTAGTATACAATATATATAGATAGATAGAAAAATGCATGCGGCTCTATGTTTATATACAAAAATAGAGAAAGAAAGGAGAGAGAAGGGAGTTGCTTTTTTTTTTAAATAACGAATTATGAAATTATTTAATTGCTTCCTCTGAAAGGAAAAACAAAATATAAAAAGAAAAAAAAAAGAGTTGGTTAAAAAGAGGTAGAAATATATATATTCCGATTCGCCTCAATCTGCCTTCCGTTGACAATATGTACGCATATGTATGATAAAAAAAAAAAGACTTGCCCCCACCCTCCCTTCTTTGCTTTTTTTCTTGCCTTCATTGCTCTCTCTCTCGTTCAGCTCGTTTTTTTTTTAAATCCTGTTGGTTTCCCATTCACATCGTCTCATTTTTAATCACTGATAAAAACAGCTGCTACTGATTTATTTTACCTTTTTTTTCTTTTGTGCTTCAAAAAACAAAAAGGAACTCTTATTTATTTCATCAGTCTCTCTGTGTGGCCATGTACACATATACAAGAGGGAGTGGAGCAACGCAATATATATATATATATATATATATATATATGTATATTTGTTTGTATCATGTGCCTACACATGCATACACCGATACAGTTACTCACGATTCATATCACATTTTCCCTCCTTCTTTTTTCACCATGCTCCTTCCTTTTTTTCTTTCTTTCTTCTTTTGTTTTCTTCCGTTCATTACGGGAAAACAAAAAATAAAAATACCAGTGTTAAGCAACGACATTCTCTCCAGCATCTGTGACCTCAGCACTCTCGTGCGCCGCTCCCGTAGCAGTAGCAGTAGTAGTAGTCGTAGTAGTAGTTCCCATGGCATCCGTGAGCCACAGCTTCAGCCGCACCGCGTCCGACTGGTCGAGGTAATACCTCGGCAGGAACTTCGTCTTGACGAAGCCGAGGCCCAAATAGAGCGCGAGCGCCCGCTCGTTCGTCAGCGGCGTCTCCAAGTACACCTCCTCGCAGCCCTTCGCCCGCATCAGCGCAACAGTCAGCGCGACGAGGCGGCTGCCGAGGCGCAACCCGCGGAACTCGGGCACAACCGCAAACATCGCGACGTACCCGCGCAGTGGGCGGCCGGGGCCTTTCCTCGTCACCCGCGAGACAACCGCGCCGACACGGTCGCCAACAACCGACGCGTCCGGGGCCGTCTCGCTCTCCACGCCGTAGGCAATCACTGTGAGGTCGGGCCATCCAAAGACGAAGTACTCGTAGGTGAAGCTACTATAGGGTTCGGTGAGCTCCTTGGTGAAGAGGCGGGCAACAAAATCCATGGCGTCCTTGCTTCCATCAAACTGCTCGTAACGAATATATTTTTTTGGTGAGACTTCTTGCCATGAGGTCTGAGTCTCTTGCAGAGGCACAACCACATTTACGTATTGGGCGTCGCGAAGGGCCTTTTCCTCCATCATGCGTTGGGCAAGAAAGGCCATTCTTAACTGTTCTTCATTAAACTGCATTCCATTGGAAGTTCCCTGCACCTTGCAAATTGCTTCATTCACCTTTTTCTCACTAAGATCCAAGGCCTGTTTCTTTGTCATTCCTTTCTTGGACACATTCTTTGGCGCTGCTGTGACCTTCCCTTCAATGGCCTCAACTAAAGCATTAAGCGTTTCATCCGAAACATCAAATGTACTCTTCTTTCCATTCTTTTTGGGCATTTCTTTCTTTTATTAATAGAACTACTTTACACACGCAGAAACACTCACATCCATTTCCATTTTCATATATATATATATATATATATATAGAGAGAGAGAGAGAGAGAGACAGAGAGAGCATAAGAAGAAGAACGAGAGAGGTACCAAAAACTTATTACCCAAACAAACGAAAAAAAAAATTTGTGGGCAGTAAAGAGTGGATGGCATTTTTCCACAGCAAACACATTCCTCACTCCCAAACACAACAGCACCACGAAGGCAGAAAAAAAAGGTCATCAAAATGAATACAAGATAAACAAAAATAACAAAAGTAGTCAAACTGTGCATCCGAGCACTTTCTTATTCTCATTCCCAAGCTCATTTACTTGAGAGGAATAAAGCGGGAGGAGTGAGTTGCACCAACACCAGGGCGTCCGTGCATGACGGGCTTGTACGTCATGGAGAACTCGCCGAGGTAGTGTCCGATCATCTCGCCCTTGATCTCCACGGCGTTGAACTGGCGGCCGTTGTAGATGCCGACGATGGAGCCGACCATCTCCGGTGTGATGACGACGTCGCGCAGGTGCGTCTTCACGGCCTTCGGCTTCTCGCCCGCCTTGACGTCCTTCTTCGCCTCGCGCAGGCGCTTCAGCAGCACCGGGGCGCGGCGGTCGGCGTGGCGGCTCATGTGGCGCCGGGCGCGGGCGTGGACGAGCGCCCTGAACTCATCCTCGGAGAGCGCAAGCAGCGGGTCGATCTCAAGCCCGCGGTACGTGAACTTGTGGAACGTGCGCTCCTTCTTCAGCTGCTCGTAGCGCTCCTGGGTGATGTTAGATGCCATATTGCCTGTGCAGGATGCTAGTTTTACTTTAAAGTATAGATAGATAATATATACACAGAAAGGGAAAAAGTTAATCAATAATCAATCAATTTAACATACAGAAACCTCATCACTAAATTACTTGGCTGTTACAGTTCACTCCACGTATATATATATATATATATATATATACTTCACTCTCCTGTGTGCATTCAAGTCGATTGATGGACTCCAAATACAATCACACTCAAAAAAAATCAAGAACAAGAACAAAAGCAAGAGCTAAAATCCTCCTCGATCATTTCTTGTCGGACTCATCAAGGCTCCAAACCTGCTTGACTGCGCCAACGTATTCATGCATGAGGGAGTCCAGGGACTCTTCCGCTAGCACCTTGGGCTCCTCCTCTTTCTTCTCACTGCCACCAGTTTCTCCATTCCGCTCAAAAGAAAACTTCAAACCCAAGTCGTCTTGCGCCGGCTTCCCCGACCACTCATCTGCGTTATTTGATTTCAGTGCACCCAACAACTGCCCAAGTTTATCCTCCAGCGACGATGACGATGGTGTTGGTGTGATGTTCTGATTTGATGTGGATGCTTGCACTGCTGCACGGTCGTTTCCTTCCACCTTCTCAGTGTCCAACGCATCCAGCAAAGCCCGCATGTCGGCAATCAGTGTTTTCTCCGTCATATCCGCTTTACTAGCAAAACAAAGTGCACACAAACACGCAGAAATAGAGAAAGCCGGAATGTACGCTTACGTTTATATGTATGTTTGTTTTCTATGTGAATATCCACTTCTAAACAAAACAATCAGATTCTTTGCCTTGATAAGAGTGAGTCGTGCACATAAAAAAGAGATAAGGAAAGAGGATTTAGAAACAAGAAAAAAAATCAGAAGCGGTGTGTACACACGTGCGTACATATCTAAACAGAATTCATAACGACCATTCCATCCTTCATGTGAAGTTGCCGCTGCTGCCGCAGACGCCCCCACGTCCCTTCATCGTTTGAAAACAGAAGATGCCTTCGTTTATGTTTTTTTTCCTTTTTTTCTTTAATCTCTGTACGAACTGTTCTTTTTTTTTTTCGCTTCCTGTATCATACTCATGTTGTCGTTAACATACGTACCCTACTTTTTTTCTAATATATATATATATATATGTTTACCGCAGATTTGATGGGGTTTAATAAAAACACGCAAACGATACAAAGAAAAAAAACGAGAAGAGAGAAAAAAAAGGAAAAAACTGTTGTTGATTCTCTTCCCAGTTCAAAGAAAACAATCGGCTTCGCTCTTCGTTCTACGAGTTCCTTTTTTCCTTTCTTCTTTTTGGTTGCCCCGCTTTTTTTCTTCTTCTATTCGCCCCTCCATCTGCATGTACCAGAAAATAAAAATATGCTTATTTCTCTATGTGTTTCGTTCTCACCATCTCACGTGAAGAATACCACTGAGGCACTCAGAGAGAAAGGTGGAAAGCAGAAAGACAGTGATCACGCGCTCTATCTCTCTATTTCTCTCATTTTTCCTCTGAGAATTCCAACGGGGCAGAATAGAAAAGAAAATCACTCACAAATACACACCCACCCACATGTAAGCTGAGGGGAAAAAATAATAATAACAATATGGAGAAAAAAAAGTGATTCTGGCGATGGGAAGTGAGGAGTAAGCCGCGCACACAGAGACGATCGGAATGAGGAAGCAAATTCTTCTTCAAATGTTTCTAAATCACCATCCAGAAAGTAAAGGAGGCAGAAAAACCAGGACCAACAACCAAAACCAAAAAAACATCAACAACAAGCAGTACAAAGGAACAACAACAACAAGAAAGACGAAACATTATCTTATCATTGGCCGAAGAAGGAGTGAGATTTTATTCGCCTTTTTGATGGATTCCACTGCCTTCGTCCGCAGTGCTTTGGTGGCTGTTGTGAGGTCTGTCCCATTCACCTCATCCACACGCCAGTTAATCTGGCCATCCATGTCAGGTCGCAAAGACTTCAAAAACGGATGTGTTTTCAGAGAAGCTGAAATGGGTGGGAGACGCGTCAGCACTAACTTGTCACCACCAAATGTGACCTTCATGTCCCATGGAGTCTTTAAGTCCGGCCGACGAAGCACCATGTGGGTACCATCAAAGCGATCAAGAGTAACAGCATTTTCAAATATAAGTGGTGGGGCGTTCTTGAGTTCAGCAGCAGACACTGGTGGAGCATCGTCGATAACTGTGGGGGGTTGCTCTACTACTGGAGATGATGGCGATGGTGATGGAGTCCGTTTTGTCGATTTGATTTTTTTGGTCACCTCAGCTGCTACCATCGCTTGAGACTTTAGATTTACAACCGGTGTATCCATCACTCCCTCTTCCTTTGCCATCTCCTCAAAAGAGGAAATCGGCTCGGGAGCCTCTTCTTCCGGTTCTGCCACTGCCTCCAAAGTCTCTTCATTATCCTTCATCTTTTTCATCTCTTGCTTTTTCAGTTTCTTCTCTTCCCGGGCCTTCTTCTTGGCTTCCTTCAGCGCCTTTTTGGACAGCTTTTTCTTTTTAGCGGGGGTTTCCTTCTTGGCTGTTATCTCTTCAGTGTCATTCTTCCCACGACCCTTTTTCTTCGTTGCTGTGGATGTTTCTTCCAGTTCATAAGCATCTCTTGGCATCTCTTCCGGTTCTGCTACTGCCTCTGCTGTCATGTCATCCTCTATGGGCAAAGGTTTCTTCCCACGACCTTTTTTCTTCGTTGCTGTGGATGTTTCTTCCAGTTCATAAGCATCTGTTGGCATCTCCTCCGGTTCTGCCACTGCCTCCAAAGTCTCTTCATTATCCTTCATCTTTTTCATCTCTTGCTTTTTCAGTTTCTTCTCTTCCCGGGCCTTCTTCTTGGCTTCCTTCAGCGCCTTTTTGGACAGCTTTTTCTTTTTAGCGGGGGTTTCCTTCTTGGCTGTTATCTCTTCAGTGTCATTCTTCCCACGACCCTTTTTCTTCGTTGCTGTGGATGTTTCTTCCAGTTCATAAGCATCTCTTGGCATCTCTTCCGGTTCTGCTACTGCCTCTGCTGTCATGTCATCCTCTATGGGCAAAGGTTTCTTCCCACGACCTTTTTTCTTCGCTGCTGTGGATGTTTCTTCCAGTTCATAAGCATCTGTTGGCATCTCCTCCGGTTCTGCTACTGCCTCTGCTGTCATGTCATCCTCTATGGGCAAAGGTTTCTTCCCACGACCTTTTTTCTTCGTTGATGATGAGGATACCGCATCCATTCCATTTACCTCTGGCAAGGGTTCATCGGGGTGGATGTTATTTTCCTCCAGGAGTGCTCGGTGTTGAGCCACTTCAGCCTCCTCATCCTCAACTGCTTCCCGCGATTCATGTGAGGCAGCTGTTGGTGGTGCGGACTCAACGAGAGCTTCTGCTTCTACCTCCATCATTGCAGTTCCACCTTCTTGTTCGGAGACTGAATCCGCCCCGAGTTCCTCTATGTCGTCTACCACGCGGAGTCGCAGCACTAGATACAAGGAGCTTCGAATCACATCCATAAGAAGATCATTATTACCAGTATCACATCCATTAGCATTCACAACAAGTAGATGTCCACGATGTGTCGAAAGGAAATTTTCCGCAGCTTCAGAAAGTGGCAAAGAATCAGAAAATCCCTGCAAAACCAAAACACCTTGAGCATGCTCACGCAGGTTAAGCTGCCACTGCACTTCGATAGAGGATCGCCTCAAAATGAGTGCTGCTTGCTGCCCAGAAGCACCTTCCCCTCCTTGGGGTATAATATCAAATGCCACTTCCTGTGGCTGACCAAGTGTCGTCATTTTTGGTACCGTTAATGAAATAACAGAATTGGACTCCAGTAGAACCTTTCGTATCTTATCCAGCGAAATAGCTTTCGTCGTTTCGGAATAAGCCATAGATTTTTTTCCCTTGTGTTCTTTTTCGTTCATAGAACTAACGTTAACACCGTTGATATCAAAAATAGGCAAACCCATTTTTCTTTCTTGCAGCGCATGATACAGCAGTCCTCCTGCGGGTGTAGAGTTTCGGAGTGAATTTTCAAGACCAATCAAAGCACCTGATGAATTCACCACTAGACCCCACCTAGACGCAGGACTTGTACGTTCAATCACAATTTTACCAGTAAGGGGATCATATGATGTCACTTTAGCAAATAAATTCACCGCCGCTGCTGCTGCTGCTCCTTCTGCCTCTTGGTGAGGAGTTGGTAATGTAGCGTGGGAATACTTTAGACCAAGGCGCTCCGGTTGTATCATAAGAACCCAACCTAACAGATTGTAGTACGACTCCACCGTAAGAATTGCTGTGGATGTATCTGCGGTCGCACTCTTTGGTACGGCGGGTGTAATGCCATTCTCAGCAAAAGGAGTACTGATAGCCTCAAAGGCCGTGTCCAAAGCCCCTCGAAGCTGAGCAAAATCTTGTGTATTTTTTTTCGTAGCCTCCAGGGCGAGAAGTCCTTCCTGTGTACGTTGTTTCTTTGTACTGGACTGTTCTTCCATTGCAAGTCTTGCCTCAAGACGTTTACACGCCTCACTGAAGGTAACGCGGAGAATACCTGTGGAAAGCACAGCTGCAACGGATGCCACAGCTTTAGCAGAGGCATTTAGGTCTCCGAAAAAACTCTCTAGTCGTGCCATGACGCATGTTGCCTCTTCATCTGAGCTCACTGCAAGAAGTCCTTCCATATCGCTAGAAACGGCACATGAGGCATAAGCAAGCATGACACTCTTCTGAATTCCGTAGAGCATTTCTTTGGGTGTGATGACGCTTTCCTTCTCAAGCGTACGCCGAAGCTCTCTAAGGACGATGCCCTGCACACGTGAGACCTCCGCGCGAAAGACACGGTCGTGGGCGGGGTTTGGCACAACCTGACGAATCGTTGCGTCATACAACATAAAAGGTGCCATAATTCGCGCCTTGAAGCTCATCACAGATGCCGCTATCGACACATCCGTTGAGGGTCTCGGCGCAGTCTCCTGCATGGTGACGACAGAGCTCTCAGGAACCACCGCCGTCGCTTCAGAGCGCTTGCCTGATTTCTTGGATCGATACATCGTTGCTTCCTCAGAGAAATCCTTCCTTTTTTTTTCCTTCTTTTTTGTGTGTATTTGCTTAAACAAGAAGCGATATTAACATGAGATCAGCAAATAAATAAATAAATAAATAAATGGGAGAGAAAATTTATTTAAATAAAAACAAGAGAAAGACAGAAAAGGTGAAGTGCACCCCAGGCCCTTGTACACGGAATAAGCTTTCTTTTCATGTGTTTGTCTATCTCTTCCTTTCTTTAGCTATCACAACCTTCCTCTCCTTCTTCTTGCGTTAATTTGATTAATTTACTTAACTGTTGCGTTGATGGCATCAGGAACCTTCAAAGCACCATTGACATGTTGCGCCGGAATATCCTTCCACCGCACAATACCCTCGCCGTCTGTGTGAAGAAATCCAAGCAACTCACCCATCACATTACTGGAGAGCTGCTTTGTTTCCTGCAGTGACTCCGCATTGAATGCATCGGCAAATAAAATACGGTCCCCGGGATGCGCTCCCTCTGGTGGACGAACGAGACGGAGTGCGGCTTCATTGGAAGCGCACAACACCATGCCGTGAGAGGTAATCCCCTTCAGAGGCCTCGGCTTCATATTGCACACAGCGAGACACAGTGATCCCTCCAATTCCTCCACAGTGTAGTGCTCCACGAGACCAGAAACGATTGTACGCTTCTCTGAACCAAGATCCATTTCCTCAACATACAGACGGTCCGCCCCTGGGTGTCGCTTGATGTTTGTGAAGCGGCCGACACGAATATCAATACGGTTGGGGTCCAACTCCGTGGCAGCGTCTTTCTGATCTTCCTTTTCTCCCTTCTTCTGCGACTTGTTGTCCTTTGCACCGGACGACTGAGCAGGAGGAGCATTCTTTGCTTGAAGTAATTTTTCCTGCTTCTCCTTTTCCTTTTCCTGACGGCGACGTAAAATCTCCTCCTCTGACGGTTTTACAAAAATATTTTTCTTTCCTTTTGCCACATTCGTCGCTGCTGCCGCCTCCGCCGCAGCCGCAACAGATGCAGGGACAATGGGCGTGAGGTATGCGTCTTCCCGCGCGTGCAGGCACCACGCCAACGTCGACGGCAGCGCCTCTTTTAATCCACTTGGGTGCCCGTGAATGGCGGCGTACAAAAGAAAATCCGCAACAGTCGCCCGCGGAGTTCCTGCGAGAAAACGTTTCTTGAGGTCAAAAGATTCCACACAGCGTTCAATATCTGCAAAGACATGGCTGGCGAGGGGAGTCGTGGTTGGGCAGGAGGAGGAAGAGCGATCTACTGCTGAGGCGTCCGCGGAAAGAAGAACTGCCGTGGCGACCCATTGATTTATCAACGGACGTAACTCGGCATCGGCCCCAACAAATGCTAACAACTCGGCATTTGTGGTGCTTGTGCGAAGTACGGCGAGAAGTGGGAGAATGCCAATGTGAACCATTGACCCTTTTTTCACACCAAAGTGTTCTCCCTCAGCGATAATGTGATCGGCGGGGACGGAAAACATCTCAAGCAGTCGCTGCAGTGCCTTACAAAGAGGGGACTTCCCCTGAAGAATGTACTTGCAATTCATTTCTTGTATGCGTACCTTCACAAGCAGTAAATAATAATTGTAATAAGAGGAAGGAAATCTATACGAGGAACAATAAAAGAGTGAAAGAAGATCCAAAAAGAGGGGGAAAAAAATGGTGAAGAAGTAACGAGAAGGATGTACGGAGAAATATAGATCGAGATATTCATTTGTTTCATCTGTTTTTAAATAGTTATTTGCTTTTCTCTTTGCTTTTGTTTTCTTCACCATTCTTTACTGCATATATGTACGTGCTTGTGTAATGTTTTTCCTTTTTTTTTCTCTTAACATTTGCAACGCTACATCCAGCATTACCACAGATCAAAAAACAAACAAACAACAAAACGGCAAAAGAAAAAGTAAATTTAAAAAAAATGAAGTGAATTCTTACAAGTTACTCCACGCTAGCGTAACCCCCACCTGTAGAGAGAGAGGGAAGGAAAGAAGCAAATCCTGCAGATTTCTTGCAGGCGCTTTTGTTTGTCTACACATCGCTTCATTGAGAGTACTGCCCATTAATTCCACCTTCTCTCTCTCTCTTTCTGGAAACACGTAACAGAAAAAATAAAAAAAAAGGAAGTGACGACTCACAACTCCCATTTATCCTCCAAACACACACACACACACACATAGTTTAATGACGATTGGAGTCTGTTGGTGGTGTGTGTCTTAAACTGTGATGTGTCTTCTTGTACTCCGCTACACGAAGCCGCAGATTGGGGATGTCGTTTTTCAAAATAGACGTCAGGCTCTTCTGTGCCCAGGGACTGAGTGTCGGGAGCGATGCAATGATGCCTTTCCCTGCCTCCGCAGAGGACACCGCAAGAGCCAAAACCTCTGGTCTCACAGTGTTCTGCCAGCGTAGCTGAAGATCTAACGATTTCTCTCGTCCTATAAACAACCGGTCTATGATTGCATCACTGTTTTCAAGTAATTCTTTTTCTAGGCGTTTTAAGCGATTCATGTAACCACAGAGAGTCAGAGCAGCAGCAAAAGTTGAAAGGGCGGCGAAAGACATTGAAATTCCTGAAAACCCGCCAAAGCTAAGGCAAAACACGGCCACGCCCAACAAGGCCGATGGTGCAAGAACGGCAGTGACCTGTTCTTGGCGATACCTCCACACAATTGCAGTGCATACACGCCCTGCGAGGAGGGCACGTCGGGTGCCTTCTTCAGCCTCTGTCACGAGATTGTCAAGACGACGCAGTGGGGCTTTAAGCAGCTCCTCCATTAGTTCATCCCGCTCCCGCAAAAATTCCTCCATCGCCACTACCCCAACCCTCTCATCGCCAGAAAAGATATCTGATGATGCTGTTGTTGTCGTTAATGATTTTATTTTTTCTGTTGGCTTTTGCTGCGGCCTCGCTGCGGTTGTTGTTGTTGTAGTAGAGGCTGAAGAGGAGAGTGGCGTTGTTGGTGTTGTTGATGTAGGTGTAGGTGTGGCTTCCATTTCATCTGTGGCGGCATTCTTCACCGGTATGAATGTTGTGTAGATGCGGGGGATATCCTTCATGGTCATCACCTTACTCAGATTCCAGCAAAGCGCACCATAAGCCCTTCCAAAATCCGTCGCCCTATCAAACATATCTACCTTGTTCATTACGAGCAGAAACTTGTGCTCAAAGCCTGCAAGAGACTTCGTGAGTACATCGAGTGTCTCCCCCGTTGTGCCTGGGTTGGCAGGATCAAACAAGAGAAGAATCACATCGCAGCGCGACGCAAACCACCTCGTGGCCGCAAGAAAGTCATACCCACGCAGCTGCCCCTCCAGCGAGGTGCGGTCCTTCACATGCGTCGGGGTGTCAATCATCCCCGGTGTATCCACAATCATCAGACCGTGCGGGACGCGGGACGACGCCGGCAGCCGCCGTGTCTTCATTTTGAAGCGGTGGACGAAGTGCATCCCGAACTTCTGCAGGTCCTGCAGCTGATACCGCGGGTTGCTGAGGCTCGTGGGTCCGTCCTCCTCCTCGTCCCTCTCGCCACGCTGGATGATCGTGAAGCCGTCGTCGGTCGGCGCGACGCCAGTTCGCTGCACCGCGCGGCCGAGCAGATAATTGATCGCCGTCGACTTCCCCGCGCTGTGGTTGCCGAGCAGCATCACCATCGAGTGCCGGTAGTCGACGGAGGGAAGAAAGTGGAAGACGTCGTCGCAGTGCTGCAGCGCGGCGGCTCGCACGGCCGCGATCGAGTCCTCGATCTCCCGCAGCTCCGCCTCCGCCCCCCCGCTCGACTGCCACCGCCGCGCCGTTCCCTCCGCCTCCCCGCGGCCAAACCCCCCGAGTCGCAGGGAAACATCGGACGTCGTGAGGAACGAGCGGGAGCTGTGGAAAATAACACCGCCACGCGTGGAGACATGTAGACGTCGGGGACGACACTGCGCGTGAGAAGGGGAGGAGTGGGAGGCCGCCGCCGCAGCGGCAACACGGGAGGAGATCCCTCGAGGATGCATCACAATGTGAGACGAAGGCCAACCATGGCTCAATCTACTCGTTTGAAAACGCATTCCTTCGCGCACAACAAAACAGCGAAAGGGAAAGAAAAGTAAAAACAAAAAGAAAGTGCGATTAAAATGCAATGAATAGGCCAACAACATCAAAAAAGGGGGAAAAGCAACAAGAAGGAAGAGGAAGAAAAAGAGATGTAGTTTATGAGCATGCACACATAGCTCACACACGGAAACAAACAAACAAAAAAACAACGAACATAGAACGTGAAGGCCACGAATACAACAGGAGGGGTAAAAGCCGTCTTTCGACCAATTAGTAAGTGGAGCTTAAAAACAGAAAGAAAGAGGAGGAGTGAAGGAAAAGAAATTACAATTCTTAGAGGATCCATCATTCGCCCTCCAATTATGGGCCTTGTCCTGTATGGGCATTACCGTACCTGTATATATATATATTCCTGCGGTATGTAGAGGCATGTATTTAAGTGTATCTCAGATACAAATCGTACACTTGTACAACAGCGGGATATTTTAGTGCGAATTAGCACACACACACACACACTCACGTGGACAAACAACCAAAAGAAAACAAACAATAAAAGCAACAATGAAAACGAATTCCCAGCACCCATATTGTAGAACAAACATCCACTGCATTAAACAACGTCTCTCATATACAGCGACATCTACCAAGTTGCTTTTTCTTTATTATTTTCTCCAAATGAATTCACTTTTATTTTATTTTTTTCACATTTCCCGCTAATGATGGTCTTGACGGAGTCAATCGTACGACAAACTCTTGCAATGCAGCACCACTCTGCAAAAATATCCAAACCTTTTTTTTCTTTTTTCGTATATAAACGAACATAAACAGAAAGATATACAACAAAAAGAAAAATGAAATCAAGGAATTGAAAAGGAGAAACAGATTAAATAAAAAAGAAAGGAAAGAAACAGAAAAAAAAAGGAAGAAGGGTAATGCAAGTCCATTGACACTCTCTCGTTCCTCTCCCTCGGTCAAGCAAGCACAGTAAATACAACAGGTGCATATATATTGCATACAGAAAGATTATTATAGGAATAAATGAATGTTTATACCATCAATAAAAAACAAAAATAAATAAATAAATAAATAAATAAATATAAATAATAATAATAATAAAAAGTATTCAAACACACACCCATATATATAAGGCGGATAAAATACAGGAGGAATATGAATCCACACATACAACAGATATGCACATCAAAGACTAACAACTCATCATAATTTATTTTCCAACCCACACGCCCTTCTCTCTCTCTCTCTCTCTCTCTCTCTTCCGTGCTCTGGGAGATATCCGAATTTAATGTGAGCAATCTCCTAGCCCAATACACTCCACTCACACATGCACATCTCCAGCATTGAGGCACGAAATAAATACAGGCGCAAGTAATAACGTGTGGAAATTCATACATCCTCTTAAATGATATGTCGTCACTCCACGAACTCCGATCGTGACTATACCGCCACAAGTTGCTCTCCCCATCACAGTGAGAAAAAAAGAAACACAAAGCAACATATACAGTCACCAAAACACACAGGAAATATTTGGAGACCATCTACAGCAGATGAAAAAGAAAAGGAAAAAAAACACATACAAACAAACACAGCGACATGCACGCGAAACGAGAAATAATAAATAAATAAATAAAGCAACAAAACTCTTATTAGCGTAACATAAACACCCGCCGCCACTCTCGCACTCAAAAACAATAAAGAGAAACATATACGTATACACATACATACATCTTAAACCAACCGTGTACAGCAATAGCACTCACACCAACTCACACCCCAATCTCCTTCCCTCTCTCTTCTCATTCCTCCGCAATTTTTGTTGTTTTTTTCGTCTTGTTGCTCTCTACAACAGCCTCTGCTCCAGAGATCACATGGGATTGATTGGTGGGGTGAGTTTCCCACTACCCCTCGTCCACAGATGCCCCCTTTTTTCCCCTCGTCCCCTCTGCCACGCACACAAAGATGAATAGAGGAGAAGAAAGAAGAAAGAAGAAAGAAAGAAAAGAGAAATAAAGGAAGAATGGGAATAAGAAAGCAGGCAACAGGGAAATGGACAATGTCGCTTGTATTTATTTAATGGCTCCTCAAAGAGAATGAATAAGAAAAGCAGGAAGAAGTGTGGTACATCTCTACATTCTCTAAATTCTCCCACTCTATTCTTACAGTTTGGGTGCTCTGGGTGGTATACTTATATCACGTCGTTTCTTTTTTTTTTTCAAAACTGTCTTATTTTTGATTATTTTTCTACTCCCTCCTCTCTTCTTTTACTCTTTGATTTTTAGACTTCACAGAATACATTTTGACACTCAAAAGAACCCTTGCGTTGTACTTGGCAACAGTAAGTTCAAATGTTTGCATCTCGCTATCCCCCTTCGGTTCTTTTTTTCCCTCCCAAGCACAGTCTTCCTTTAATTCCTCTTCATCGTCCTGCAAGTCATATATATATATATATATATATATATATATACCGTTTTAAGGCAGAGTAAAGCATAGAAAAGTGAGTAAGGAATAGGCAAGAGAGACAGAATATCCCACAGTGTTTCGTAAATATGAATAAAACACATTACGTATGCAGGTCCCCTCACTCACCCACCCAAACTCCTCTCCCTCCCTCTCTCTCTCTCTCTCTCTCTCTCTCTATATATATATATATATATATATATATATATATAATCCTCATTGCGGATATTCCTTCCTTTTTTCTCCCATCTTCTCCTCTAGTCCTTTCCATTACTTTCGTTCTTCCACCCTCTTCCATCTTTTAACACCACCACTACCCTTTCTTCCTGTTGGTGTTACTTTGGCGAGGCCGTGCTACCAACATCTGGATTCGTCTGTCTTCGTTTTGCAAATAACTCCGCAGACGCCATACGCTCCAACATCCAATGAGGAAGAATCTCACATTCATCAGCTGTCAGCTGAAACATGGAGACAGGGAGCGGCTTCCCGTTTGGCAGACATGCATCTTCGGCAAAAATATCATCGAAGAAAGAATGTTCCAAAACCTCCGCAGCAGTGAGTCGCTCCGCTGGTGTGTAGCGAAGCAGTGCTCCCACAAGTGACACTGCGGCAGGTGGTGTATTCGGCGGGAGAACTCTCTGCCACTGAAGTGACTTTATGCGGAGTGCATGATAGCGATGAAGATAGTCGGAGTTATTCGTCCCTGTACCTGAACTTGTCGCTGGAGGAATTTCCATGTCGGCTCTAGCAGCATGGAAAAGGGCCTCTGCGCTTTGTGGGTTCAGTGTTAGTAGTTCTTGACGCGAAGGAGATCCCAACACTTTAAATATCTCTGCCATTTGATCTACTGTGCTGCCTCCTTTAAACAGTACCTCTCCGCATAAGAGTTCGGCGAGCACACAACCGGCCGCCCACATATCTACATGAAAGTGATAATATAAAGACCCCAATAATAATTCCGGTGCACGGTAGTATCTGGAGCAAATATAGGATACATTCTTCTCCCTTGGTCCATTCACACTTTGTGGCTGCATGACCTTGGCACTACCAAAATCACAAAGTTTCAAAACACCCGTTTCCGGGTCAATCAATAAATTACTTGGCTTCACATCCCGATGACATATATTACGGGAGTGTAAGAATAGTAATGCCCGGGCAAGTTGAAACATCGTAACCTTCACCATAATCAGCGGCATGCGCTGTTGTTTCTGACGCACATACGTATACTGCAGGCGATATATATCAGACGGTAAGTAGTCCATCACAATATAAAGGTACTGTTCTCCATTCGGCCCGCAGGAAGTGAAATGATCCAAAAACTTCACAATATTTGGGTGATACGGCACAATGGTAGGAACATGCACTGGGCCCTCAAGAGGTGTGACATTTTCCCTCAACGAAGACACAGCTGCGGCAGCACCAGCAGCATCAATACTACTACCACTACCACTACCTTTATGATCATCATTCTTCTCACCACCATCACCTTGACCATCTTTGTTCTCCGTTTCATTATTTTTGGGACTATCATTTCCTGCCGGAGCCTGGGGAGACTGAGATATATTTGGCCCAAGGTGATCACGAAGCAGCAGAAGCTCGCGGTGGTGCAGGCGGCCATCAAATAAAACTTTCTTTATGGCAGCTACTTTCCCTGTCTCCCGCGCTCTCGCCATCATGACAACACCGAACGACCCCTGGCCCAACACATGCAGCGGCTCATATGTCACTTGACTGCAGTCCGAACCCTCCGTCGGCTGCTGTCGTTGTTGTTGTTGGGGTGGCGGCGGTACTACAACGGAGAGACTGAGCGGCGAGCCGCTCGAATTGTTCACAACTCCGGACAATTTTCTCATATCTTTCTCCACAATACACACAGGCACACAGAAAAGCAGAAAGTCAGTCAGGCAGGCACTTTTTCTTTGCTCTTGTTTTTTTTTCTTCTTTTTGTTGTTGATGCTCTTCAATTTTTTTTCCCTCCTTTTTTGTCTTGTTGTGTGTATGTGAGTTTTCGTGTTTTCTACTTTAAAATCACCTCTCTTGCTACACCACACCTACACGCACACACACAGGCTCCCTCTCTCTTATTAATTTCTGTTTTTAAATAATTTTCCCCCTTTCCCTTGCCCTGTTGATGCTACTGGGTTTTATACAGGCGAGGAATACCAAAAGAAAAAAAGAGGAAATGCAGAAGACTATAATGAACATTGCAGATGATGGAAGTAAAAAAGGAACAAACAGACAGATAAAAAGAAAACTCAGTAGAGACATTGATGTCACAATAATCATATATATTAAATTATCTAGTTCATGTTCGCCTCCAATGTCTTTGATCGCTCTGCGCATGCGATCATGGCCTCGATAACAGCAGAGCGCAATCCTCCCTTTTCAAGAGACCGCACCGCCTCAATCGTCGTCCCCCCGGGCGAGCACACCATGTCCTTCAGCTGCGCTGGCGACATGTCACTTTCCTGCAGCATCTTCGCCGCGCCCAGCACCGCCTGCCCCGCAAACTTGTACGCCTGATCCCGCGGCAGCCCCGCGTGCACCGCCGCATCGCCCATCGCCTCCATGAACATGAAAACATACGCGGGAGAGGAGCCAGCGACGGCGACGACGCCGTGAATCTGCGCCTCCGGCACTTCCTCCGCCTTTCCCAGCGTGTTGAACAATTTTATAACCACCGCCACGTCCTCGCGCGTCATCACAGAGTTCGGCGTGACGGAGGTGAGGCCAACACCCACACGGGATGGAACGTTCGGCATCACGCGCACAACTTTGCGCGGGTGCACGAGCGCCTTTTCCATCGTCGCAATCTTTATCGCTGCGGCAACGGAGAGAACAATTTTGTCCTCCGTGACGACGTCCCGAATGTCCTCCAGCACGGTGCAAATGGCGTAGGGCTTCACGCCAAGAATGATGAGATCCGACTTGGCAGCGACGTCCCGGGCGTCCTTCCCGGCATGCACACCGTACTCCTTAGACAGGCGCTGAACAGTTGCAGCCGTTCGGTTAAACACATAAATAGACTCTGAAGGGTACTCTTTACTCGCAATCATCCCATGAAGGATGCACTCGCACATGTTTCCACACCCGATAAATCCAATAGTCATTTTATTCACCATCTTTTTTCTCGGCCTGGGTAATATGTATGCAAAACAAAATAAAAAAACTTCTTTATTTCTTTTTCAGAGCAATTGTATGTATGAACGTATTTATTTACTTTCTTTTTATGCTGTTCCTTAAAATGTTAGAAAAGAAAAAAGAATGGAAGCGACCAGAATATATATGTATTACACGTACAAAAAAAAAAAAACTTTCATCAGTATAATGAAAAACAGAATTATGTAAAAAAAGACACACAGGCACACAGGAAAAAGAAAAGGAAAGAAAGGCATCACAGCTACTCTCCCTCTCACTTACACTCTCAGTTTGTAGCAAAAAAAAAAAAAATGGTGAGACATAAAAGAAAGCAGCAGTGAATATTATAAGGTAGGGAAGGCAGATGCGTGGAGTTGTGAAAATAAGGAAAAAAATAGAAAATAAAAAGATTATTGTTTTTTTTTTCACGTTTTCCTACTACTCCACACCAACAGTGCCCCCAATGTTTGTCACGTAGGCCTTTGGTGCGCGTCTCGGGGGGACACGCAGGTATGACAACGGGTCCAGTGGGTCCGGCCGCGCCAGTGCATTTTGAAACACCTCCGTCCCCGTCTGCACTATGTGGAAGGGCGGCGTCACTGTGGGATCATCCTTGCACTTCCATGTAACTCTACTAGTGGCACCGTCCACTCCACGTGAACCACGAACGCCGTGACCACCTCCGCTATGACGTGTGCTTCGAACTCCGCCAGACATCGCTCGGCTTAATCTCTCAAGTAGTCGCACGGCCTTGGCGCGATTCCGATGCACCTCCTGTTTACTCTGCCTCAAAGCATTGACGGCACTGCCAAGCTCTGTGTGAATAAGGTGTTCGCGTGTCATTCCAGTAAATGCATCCAGAATTTCATCCCTATTTTGCGCCACTCCGCCATCCAACTCCCCCTCAATGGGAAAAGTTAGGAGGATATCAAGGGCATCGGAACGTAATTCAAACGCGGATAATTCGTTACGAGTGAAGTCGTACAACCATGTACTTAGCTCCTGTAGAATTCCCTCTTCAATAAGAAAAGGGTGTAATACTTCGCGACGGCACTGTGACGTTACATACTCACGTACAGCTACACGATGCAGTGGTGGACGACGTTCATTCATATCCATCTCATCCTTAAGGCGTGACTCACGCATTGTATTTACAACAGCAGCAGCAATTTTGCGAAGCATATCACGTTGAGCCTCTCCTGAAAGTTTCTTCGGCTTTGACTCCATATGAACACCCTTGGCTCCACCATCATGTCGTCTGGAATGTTTTTTTGTTGACTCCTCCACCTGAAGAACCTCATCAATGTCGGCAAAAGGGGCTACACCCAAATCTTCATCGCCAAGGGCAATGGGCTTCTCACGACGAGATCGCTTCCGCTTCTTTTTACTTTCAGACTTCCCGCCACCTTCGTGATGATAATTGTCCTCTGCTGACAACATATCTTCATTACCCTCACCCAAATAATTTTCACTTCCACCACCATCATCATCACCGTTTCTTCGATGACGTTTCCTCTTGTTCTTCCCTTTATCGTTGCTTTTCTTACCATCGTGTTTGCTCTTTTTTTCCTTTTTACTGTCATGTCGATGATGCTTATCCTTTTTCTCCTTCTTGTCACGCTTTCTCAGTTTCTTCCAACGTTTATACAACTCCCTTCCAAGTGCCTTTGCCTCCGTCTTGCTGTCAATGCCTTTAAGCGCGTCATCTGATAGAGGCACAATATCATTCTTCTCTTCTCCATCAGCGGCATTATCGTCATCATCCTCATCGCTCTCCAGTCTCAAATCAAGATACTCCTCTTCCTCCTCTTTTCCCACCGCTGCGGCTGCGGCTGCATCTTCCTCCTTCTGTCCACCACCACCACTGCTGTTGCTGCTCAGGCCGGCAGCAACAACTGGGGCGACAACGGGATCGTCGCTTCGTGTAAGACCAAGCGCCCTGTCATCATCATCACAGTCGTTGTTCATTAAATATCTCCTCACCTAACCTCCCGTATTTCCCTGCGCCGCGCCTTGCTACCTTCACCTCCGGTAGAAGACAACACTTACTATCGCTATTATTATGGTATAAAGAGAGGTGGGGGGAAAAAGAAAAAAGAAAGCAAGGAAAAACACATATGAGCCTCACAACATCTTTCTTTTTCTTATTTCTGTACTTGGAGATAAATCACACGGTCCAGAAACACAAAAGGGCTCCTCCGCATATGCAGATAAACATACTCACTCTGCTTTTGTTGTTTTTCCTCTGAGGGTGGGAAGAAGAAGAAGAAAGAGGGGTTAGTTCTTTCGCGTGACTAGACAACTGATACCGTCGTTGAGGAGACAACGGGGGCGGAACAAAAAAGAGCACAAACAACAAGCAAAGAAAAAAGGAAACAGTATAATTTAAAGATTAGCCACGCAAACAACCTCCCCAGAAAGACGTGAGGTTCGTTCTGTTGCTTTCTGCCAGCGTTGATGTCGCCAGGACTCTGTCAACACCTCAGCAGCATTCCCACTATTCTCCTTAGATGTATTCTGTTCTGTCAGACGCCAGTGTAAGAGACGTCCAATAGGGACAACAACTCCACGTGATGGAACCGGCACACACTGTGTGTAAAGATAAAACAATCGCATACCTCCCATCAGATGTGCGTCTATATCCATCATCCTGGCTTTGGATGGCAGGGTCGCAGATGCATGCGTCGCAGGCATGCCTCTTCCCTCACCACAACTACTAGTATTATTTGTTGCTGTAGAAGTGCTCGTCATGGCTGTTCCAGTTGAGCCTCGTTGGCTCTTTGAAGAGTTCTGTCGAAATGTAGTTTTCGTCTGCGTCGTCTCTTTTTGTAAGCGAGAAAGAAAACCTGATTCCTCTTCCACAGTCAATGTACACAAGGAAGACGAGTTGTCTTCCACCGCAGAACGAGAGTACCGTCGACCCTTACTTGTCACCTCACTTCCCCCCAGTCTTCCACAAGAATGAGCGCACACCGTCTTTGACGCTGAAGACAGCCGAGAAGCCAATAGCACAGTGGCACCTCATGGCCACTGGCTCGCTCAAAGTGATGAATAAAACTTCCCTTTCCACCAGAGCCCTCAACAATAACAAGTGGAATTGCCGCTTCGTGTGCCTCCCCCACCGGCTTGGAGGGAATATTCATCGTCTCATTCATGCAGTAAGCAAAAAAATCATTGATATCCATGCAATGAACCACTTCTAGACGGCCCAACAATCCAAGCAACGCCTCGCATCGTGCTTCAATGGCCGATGTGTCTGCTGCCGTTGGGGAAGAGGAATAACCACACAGAGGAGGAGGAGGAAAGGCCAAAGAACTGGGTGTCACCGCAAACATCTCGAGACACTCCATGAAGAGGCGCATTTGGAAGTTTCCACTACCAGGAAGGAACACAAACGTGACGAGTCCTCCACAACTCAGGTGCTGGGCGGCAACGCGGTAGGCCCACGTCGTCTTTCCGCTGCCCGGTGCCCCGCCAACGATGAGTACATCACTCTGCCGCAAGCCACCACCCGTTGTGTTTTGGAATATCGGCGGAAGCAGTCCGACTGGTGAGGCATTGAGACGCTGCACGAACGCCAAGGCACTTTCCCGGCGTTGCTTCGACATGAGATGTATTCCCAGGCGGTGGGGAAAGATCAAATAAACAGACACCCACCGTATGTATGTATGTATGGGAAACGTGCCGGTCTACTACTGCCCCAGACCACCCTCCTTGATGTCCCTTGTTGCATCCATACACACGGACGGAAAGTAGGTGCGTAAAAGAAAAAAGAAAAGAGAGGGAGAGAAACATATTATCACTCATAAAAGCAAATAAACAACAGAGGCAGAGTGCAGCAATGTACCCTCGCGACAACCCAATTCTTCAGTACACACACACACACACGCACTTAATCATTCCATCCGTAGACGCTTACACACGGAGAGAGAAAAAAAAACACTGCCTTCTTCATTCAACTTCCCTCTTCAATCTCAATGTCCACTTTTTTTCTTTACTGCCTTCGTTTTTGTATCTTTCTTCATTTCTCCATTTTTTTAATTTTTATTTTTTTTTTCTTCTTCTCGTTTTCACTTTTGAAGGGCCGACGGGATGCTGCGTTTCACCGCTGCTACTGTCTCTTCTTCGGATAGCAAACCTTCACTACATTTCAGAAACGCATCGACCACATTCGCACGCAAACACATACATACGAAAAAAAAAAAAACATTTCTTCTTCATGTTATCACTAAATAGCAGAAAGATTGAAGCAAAAAAAAACGAAATGAAATAAAATAAGAAAAGAGGAATACTATCACTACTGTCATAAATTTCAGCAGCTAAGGGACATATTTAGGAAGAAAGAAAAGAAAAGAAAAGGGAAAAAACAAGGAGAATAACTAATGTCCACACTGACGAGTTTCCTTTTTTCCTTTTTTTTTTTACATTTCAGGTGACTTTATCAAGGACAAAATATCATTCAGCAATGGTCTGCAATTTTTCACAGATATTTCCTTGCTTTCCATTGCCATGGCCTTTTTTGTAACATCGTCGTAAAACTCTTGCGCCAGTAAAATCACATCCTTTACGTTCACCCTAAAAGCAATACTATTCGTAAACTTGAGAAGTTCGTCATGTGTCAGCTGGTGGTCAAGAATCTGCGGTGTTAGACCCTTTAGTAGAGCTGCTGTAACAAAAAACTCAAACTGTGGTGTATAGGGGCAACTTATAATGACATCCCAGAGGAGCATTGTATCCTCAAGGGAGAATTCTCGTTTAAATAACATCATCAGCCAACGAAAACAGAACGTCATATCATCTGCCGACTCCCTCTGTAAATGTTTGTACAAATCTGGTATAAAGAACTGTACAAGCATCCGCAACGCTTCGAGCTTCTTATTCATACCCTTTTTCACATCCTTCCGGAAGTTTCCTTCACATCGCTCCGAAAGGAATGCTGCAAAACACATAAATGCATCTGTTTCTGTGCTTGAAAGAAGAGCAATGGGAGAAAGCATGTCACTCATACCTTGACAGTAGCCCAAGTCAAAGTTGAACATTCCATGTGCCATTAAAACACGCTGAAGCATTTGTTGTTTCACACCCGCATCTGCTGCATAGGCCTCATGAAGTCGGTCGGTGCGCACAACGTCCTTTTCAATCGATGTACGCATTTCACGGAAAGCGGTAAACCTGCTCTCTTGTTCCGGGAATATACTTCTCCATTGATCTGTTAAACGCATGTACATACAATGATAACTATCACGCACAGATTGTCGTTGAGCTTCCGTCGTTTTAAACATATTTGGGTAAATAGAAAGCATAAAACACCATACCTCTAACCGAATTTTCTTTTCTATACCACCAAAATGGGCAATTTCCATGGCCCTGGCATATTGATGCGGATCAAGACGACCCCCCTCCTCAGCAACAAAGCAACGTCTCCAGTCTTCTTCGGTGAGTGGCGGTCCCATTGTTCGGTTTTCACATGGTGGAATGCTTGGCATCAGGTGTTCTATCGGAATGGGCTCCTCTATTAACTCGAACGGTTCCTGTACCGGTGAGTCATCTGTTACTGTTTCCGACGCAGAGGTGGAGGAGTAAACACCCGCGGCCCCCCTTCCATGGTATTCCTTTCTGTTGCTAGGGAGCTGCAGGGGGAATGAGCGAAGTTTTGAGGCAATAGCCGCAGAGAGGGAAGACACACCAGATGGGCTTGCAGGTCCGTAGACAAGATTATGCACATCGTCCTCCGGCCTGCGGGCAGAAGCGTCAGAATTTAATGGAATGGCACCATGAGGGCTGTTACGCTTCAGCTGTTGATGTGCGGCGGATTTGTCATCGGCTTCAAGAGTGGCGTCAGAAGTATTTTTGTTGGCATGAGTATTATTTCTGTTGGCATCCGGAGTCCATACTTCCACGGTTTCCTCACCATAAACAATGAACTCTTTCTTTTGGAAAGCACTCTGCTTTACAGGTGCAATCTTTTTGAACGCATCAAGAAACTTGGTGACACCACCCTTCTTGAAGGCTAGTGGATGTCCCTCTTCACCATTGAGAAAACATAACTCGATGAAATGCACCCCTAATGGGAGTATGCCTCGACGTATTCTTGCAATACTTTTTATTTCCACAAACGTCGTATATCTCCATTCTCGAGGTTCCACAGTGACGCCCGTGTTGTTTGAAGAGAGTTTAAGACTCTCCTTTCCCAAGACCCCAGTAAAGCATTGAAGAAATGAATCTGGAGCCCACAATAAGAAATATTCATATTTACCTTCTGGATCAGATGTGGGTGTATTCCTGTTCATTGCATTTTCCTCTTGAGAGAGACGTGCAAGAGATGAGGTGGAGCCTGCAGTTTTATTCTCATGCTCAGGTGCAGCACCACTCACGTCATATGCAACACTCTCTGCCTTTCGCACCAGTATCAATTGTCCAGTGAAGTCGGCATGAAAAACTTTCTTGTCATACGTGGCAAAGACACAGACGCCCTCCTGAACATGGAGAATACAATCCGGGTCTGTGCTTGTGAGGATATCCGTCACAAACCTCCTGGCAATGGGCCCCATTATTGTGCCAGATGTAATCACTAATGTTCCCAACACGTGGTGGTGGCAGCGACGATGATGATGGTGGTAGTAGTGCTTAGATATCAGTCTCTATATTGTCACTTCTTCTACACCCACCCACCCACACACACACCACCCTACACCTTTTTTCTTCTTTTTCTGGTTTCACTTTTGAAATGATACACACTGCCTTACAGAATAAAAATGCAACAAAATATGGTTCCAAGTTAAAGAGATAGAAAAGAAGAAAAATAGAGAGTGAATGGGTACGAAAGAAGAGAATAAAAAAGGGAAAGAAAAAGAGTCAGCTGTTACAATACTATGCATGTATATATAAAATTCAGTAATAATTCGGTAATGTACAAAAGAAAGTCTCAGAAGATCAATAATTTTCATTATCAATGGCCCACTCCCTTTACTCTGCTCGGTAAATGAGATGCACACCCAGTTCGGTCTCCACTGGTCTGCTTACCGTCCCGCACCCAAGCGAAAATGCCGCACTATCAAAACTCTCTGGGTATTCTCCACTATTTACCAGGCCCAGATCTCCATCCTTCTTGGCAGTGCCACACTCACTGTAGTCATGAACCAGGGAAATAAATTCATCTTTTGTCCACACTTTGTGCTGCTCGTCATGACGCACAAGAATGAGCCCTGCCAATTCCAATGCATCAGTTTTCGACCGCGTAATTTTTTCGCCCTTGTTTCGTGGAGAGAAGGAAACAGGACGACGCACTTCCTTGTGCTTAATGAGTAAGTGATAAAGATGCCGTGGTTCAGGCGCAGGTGGTGCAGGAGTTGTGGCAACAGCAACTGCAGCAGCAGCAGCAGCAGTCGTAGTAGCAGTAGTGGTAATGGTAGGAAGTACAGTGGAAACCGAAATGGCTTTCTCATTCTCCGAAGTGTTTGTTTCTTCTCTGTGTGTTTTTAATTTCTCAGCATTCACTACATCAATACCATCACCACCACCATAGTTACAATTATCAACATGGCCCCCAGCAGAAACATCCACTGTGGTGCTTTTCGAATGTACGATAGTCTTTTTCCTTTCTTCTTCTTCCTTTTCCTTTTCTTCTTCTTCCCGTGGACGCTTTGATGATGATGATGCTGGTCCACGGGAGAGTTTATATATGCGACTACTACAGCCAAACTGAATAGTACTGCCAATGTCCGCAGAGACGGGTCGTCTTTTTTCAATGCGGACTCCGTTCAGTTTTACACCGTTTGTAGATCCCAAGTCCATTAGCACAAAACATTGCTTCTCCTGGTGAAAAACAAGAACGGCATGAATGCTACTAATAGACTCATGCTGAAGAACGTAGTCGCAGAGAGGACTTCTCCCAAACAAGTAAAACGGAAATCGCTCAAGTCCCAGGGACGGCAGCGGCTGGCCATCCCGCGTGCAGCGCAGGTGGCACGCGACCGCAGGGAGTCCGGCCCACGGCGGGCACCTGAAAACGGGCGTTTGTTTGTTCAGTTTATTAGGCTCCGTTACGCTGAGAATGTGCGGCGGTAATGACTTGGCCTCCTCCGACAGCTCGACGATTTTTGGTGCAGCCTTCTTCGCAACTTCCGCCGCCTTCTCGATGCTGGAGACCTTTGAGAAGAGATTACTGGCCGAAGGCAAAGACATCGCGTCTTCAGTCGTCCTTACAAATAGGATGAAAGGGAAAAAAAGAAAAGGGAAAAATAATAAAAAATGTGAACTGTATACAAACACTTACTTAAACGTATAAATACTTATATTGTTATTATTATTATTATTATTATTATTATTATTATTATTATTATTATGTATGTATGTATACTCACTTTCCTTCTTTTTTGCCTTGTTCTCTCCCTATGGTAGTCACCTTGCTTCCTGATGAAACCAGAGCCACGTCCACACAACTCCCCCCTTCACAGTTACAAAGAAAGAGAGTGAACAAAAAAATATTAACAGCAGTAACTAATGGAAGGCAGAGCAATACAGACAAATAAAGGATTCCAAATGGGAAGAGGATAATCAACGCAGTATGACAATCAGCAGACAGGGGAGCAACCGAAAAAAAAACTGAGGAATTGTGAATATAAAAGTCCTGCAAAGTATTCCCATAAACACCTTCACAGATTCATCACCACCACCACCTCTTTCTCTCTCTCTCCTTTTAGACTGAGCTACGTCCATTCCACTTCTTCACGCGTTCACGGTGGGCCAGAGAACTGTTCTGCCTTGGATTCCACCCACGGTACGGATTGTTCAATGAGCGCATTAGTTTTGGATGCATCGAGAAAGGATGAGCCGTCCGTCTGTGGTTTGCAAACACCATCTCCCCGCCGCGGCCGTAGAAGTTCCAGCCGTTCGCTGTATCGTGCAGTCCCTTCGGCTGTGGTCGTGGGTCTTTGTCTGGATCATCGCCACGGAAGGCAGACGCACTGTTGGAGTACAGCAATGAAAGACGGCGCTTGAGTTCATCATCGTGTTTCTCTGTGTGCTGAACGACGGCAGACTTCCGTCGTGACGCAAAGCGACATGTTTCACGATCGTTCTTCAGAATACATGAGGAAGACGCTGACACTGCGTTCTTTTTTTCTTCTTCCTTGTCTTTCTTCCTTTTCTCCGCATCCTTCTCTTGTTCTCGCTCTAGATGTGCCTTCAGCTCAGAAGGTAGCGGGAGACCTCGGAAAAGTTCCTTTGGAAACAAAAGGGGAAAGTGATATAAAGTGTAATACCGTGATTCCAGTGAAATGGCCCCATGTATGTAATACAGCAGCGCTACGAGTTGCCGCTGTACATGTCGCTCTGCCTCATGCATGCACGCGGGTGGTTTAACCGCCGTGAAGAGAGGCGCCTGCCGCATTAAATGCAGCGCCCTGTCCCACTGCCCCAGCTGCAAGAGCGACGGCCCCACCGCTGCCATCACCCAGTCCGTCACAGCAACATCATCCCGCTCTTCCAGCAAACGGTCTAATACAGAGACCACTTGTTGGGGCTGATGAAGCACATCGAGCTCAACTGTCGGGACTCCTCGCTCTGTTTCCTTTTCCCCCGCATTCTGTCGGTGTGCATGAAAGTAAGGAGATTCAGATTTATTATCATCCGGGGGAATGAGACGGTACTCTTTTTTATCACGTGGGAAAGAAGAGAAGAGGAGGTTTAATGTTGTCTCGTGTAGTAATCGTTCTTGGATATTCCTTCTGTCTGTCTGATGATTCTCCTTCGCCCCAACTTCCTCCTCGCCCATGAAGTAGTGCGACCCAAAAAGTATAACAGCTTCCTTCCATCGCTGTTGACTTCCCAACGCGTTGAGAAGACGTTGCAATTCATTTTCTGACAGTACTACTTTCTCGTCCTTCTGAAGGTTTTCTCGTCTTCTCACTGCATCTTCGTTATTATTATTATTATTGCTCGTAGTGGTAGTAGAAGTAATAGTACTAGTGAGAGGAGAACTATCATTACTGCAGCGACGACTACGATGCCGCAATTCCTGTAAACATTTTATAGCCAACATCCACTGTCCATCATCCGCCATAGAGCACATCATACACCGCAATGCCTTTGTCGATAATTGCTGCTGCACACTCCCCAATGTATTGGATGATGATGATGATGTTAACACATCACGGCCGCTATCTATTTTTTCCCAGGAAACAAAGAGAGATGTTGGCGTCTGTGCATCCACCTTCATAGCTCTTCCATCACTACTACTAGTACTAGTTAATTCAGGCTGCAGTGAAGCCACGGCCCGCTCCCATGATCCACTGCGGGCTGCCGCCTCCGCCACAAGACTGGATACACGCACCCGCTCCAGACGACTTCCATTAACATTCATAAAGTTCTCCACAACGTACTTCGCCTCATCCACCATGCCGTGTGCTGCCAGCAAGGGCAGCAGCACATCCCCCATGTGTTGCTTCGTCAGCGCTGAAAGAAAAACGCGACGCTCCGCCTGCAGTAACGTCTCGTATCCCTCCCGCGGATACCGCAGGCGGACATATGCCCAGAGGAGCGTGACCCACAACCCGCTGGACCCAATCTCGCCCATGTATACTCGATCTCGCAGTGCGTTCAGTGTGTGCAGCGCATCTCTGCGGCCCTGCGATGTCACTTCATCGGCAATGCCGCGAATAACTCGCTGATAATCTTCGGCGGTGCGGCCCAGTTTTGCATAGCGGGCGTCAAGCACTTCGAGAGCCCGGGACCAGTTGTGCGCATCAAGCGGCAGAACAAGACGGCGCTGAATAACTTTTTTGGAATGTGCTCGCAACATCGCACGGCGCGTCTGGTGCGGTGGGTGGTTGGGCCGCGTCCAGAACTGCGTGGCGTAGCTCCCATGCCGCGCAGCCCTTTGAATCCCCTTCATGTATGTACACACACACACACACGATACCTACGTGCCTCTCTTCTGTGTGTACGTGTGCAAACCGTATATGAGCAATCAACAACAGACATCAATGGGGAGAAAGGGAGAGAGAGGGAGAGAGAAGTAAGGATGGAAAAAGGAAAATAAGGAAAACCATTTTAAAAACAACAACAACAACAACGTATAATCAAAGTGACCATAAATAATAATAATAAATAATTAGTAGTATCACAATGTAAATTCTACTCAAAGAATATCTCTCTCTATCTCTCTATCTATCTATCTATCTACACGCATATATAATATCCGATTGGGTGATTATGACCTCTCCTCCTCATCAATTGTGGCCATACGGTCTTTCAGGGATTCTTGCATGCAAAGCCCGTTCAACTGCGGCCTCAAATGAAATAGGCGTAAGTTCCGCCTTGGCCACCTTCGCTGCAACTTTGGGGTATTTATCCACAAGATGGAGCAACTCATCACGCAATGTAAAGCACTTCCGCATCTCCTCCACAAGCGCCGTGTTAGTCGTGTGCAGTCGCAGTGCAACACTTTGCATCCGCTTCAGTTTACTGTCCACTATGACATCTCTCCGCGCATCTTTTGCAATGAGTTGTTTCTCCAGCTCATCAATCCGCCTAAGAAGCAGCGCAGCACTATTATTATTATTATTATTATTATTATTATTATTATTATTATGCTTCTTCTCTGTGTCCTCGTCACTGTAAAGATATTCTCCTTTCTTCTTGTTGCCCTTCTCTTCTAATGTACATGTCTTTTCTAGTGGTGGGTATTCCCCCTCAGTTAATTCAAGCAACCCGGGTTTTTTTTCCAATGATGTTAACACAACACTTGTCAAAATCTTCACAGCCGCGTCCACTTGGGAGCCCTGCACAGTCGCGGTTGTCTCTTGCGGGTCAACCGCCTTTCCGTTCGGCACAAGAGACGCAACACTGAGCAGCCGCCATAGAAACGAGTTTTGTAGTTTATTCACATTCTTCAATTCCACCGCCTCGTCCTCGAGTTCACCCACTTTCCTTCGAAGCTCTTCTAATGTGACACCTACTTCTGTCATTTTACGATCGTGTTTTTCCTGCAGTTGATGATGGCAATACTGGAGTTCCTGATGCTCGATATGTAGTTTCGTCAGTTGTTGCAAATACTCATCGCCCCGGCCCTTTTCCAATACATTTGACTCTGTCCTCATCCGTTGTTCCTTCAATAGTTTTGTCTCTTCTTTCAGAGAACGTTCCGTATTTTCTTTGGTTTCAATAAAATCCTGCAGTTCTTGACATTTCAGTTGAAGTTTTTTGTTAACAGACATCTGCGTTGCGTTTTCCTCCTCGAGTTCTTTGCAGAAGTTATCGAGTTCATCCAGAGATTTTTGTATGGTTGTCTTCTCATTCAGTGTTTCTCTCAACAGCTGCTCTAAATCACGTACATCCGCTCGCAGCTGTTCCTTCTCACTATCATCTGCAAGTCCCATGGTTACATCTGCTGGAACAGTGCCTGTATGAAAGTGGTTACTCCCTACATTTGGCATATGCCTCAGTCTCTCTGCAAGTTCACGCTGAAGCATTTCATTTTGCTTTGTGAGTTGCTCAATAATAATATGATGTTGTCCACCCGGGCTTGATCGTGTATGTACACTATTATTATTATTATTATTATTATTATTGGCATGGCTGGAGGGATTATCACCAACTACACCCGCAACATTATTTAACTTCTGCTGAAGGTTTTGAATGCGTACATTTTTGCTCCACATGTAAATAGTCATCGCGACCATCATCCGCTTATACCGCCGCAGCTCCTTCTCCAACTCATGCAACTTTGCCTTTGGATTCTTCACTTCATTCACGGAAACTTTGTTTCTTATCGCCTTTGCACGCGCCGCAAACTGCAGCGTACTGCGCGATTCATCGACGTGTTGTGCCGCCGGTGTGACGCAGCAGAAAACAGCCGTCAAAGAGTTCCCGCCGATTGCCGTCTTCAGCAAATGTGTGAGGCGAGAGTCGCGGTATGGAATAAACGTCGATGCCGTCCCACTGACTACATGAATATTATTTTTATTCCTCGTGCCATTACTGTCGTGAGTGTCACCCGCACTTTCAGTAAGGCGACTGATGACAGTGGCGAGAATTAAGAGGGACTTATTGATGTAACCGCCCTCAACTCGGCGTACACCCGTCGAGCCGGTCTTTGCAACGCGCTCTGACCCAGCCAAATCTACAAGATTAAGCGTGGAGACAATCTTTCGTCTCATGCCTCCTCCTTTCCTGTTCCCTCCTTCTTCTTCCTCTTCTTCTTCGTCTTCACAACTGCTCACGCTGCTGCTGCTGCTGCTTGCACACGAAATGCCACCGGCATCGTCCAACAGGAAACTCTTCTCTACAAGTATGCGAATCACACAGTGAGACCGGCTTGAGATTTCATTCATCGATGTGCACGCAGAGACCCGGCTACCCGCTGCATGGGTGCGAATCAAGTCTGTACAGTCACGCGCAGATGAGACCTGCTGCTTGATGGCATTGTGCACATACACGCCGTGCTCATTCTCACGAATAGACAGCGGCACCGCTCCTGCGCCAACTTCCGCATCGCGTGCTACTGCTCCGTGCAGTAAATCCCGCAGTTGTTCATTATATATCTCTATTATGCTTAGGTACACCCCCACACGCATGGATGGAATTCGTTTTTGCTCCCGCTCAAGATCTGAGAAGAGATCCCGCACGGAAAGTGTTACAATCCCATCAGGGCTGCTGCCATTGTAATGGTCCCCCATGAAACTTCCACCCAACATCGTGTACGACTTGCCGCTGCCTGTCTGCCCGTACGCGATCACTGTGCCGTTGTACCCTTTAACTACATTGGAAACAATACTGTGACGCACACTGCGCTCGTACAACATCTGTGTTGTGGCGTCTGTGCCGTAGACATGATCAAATGTGAAGAGATTGTCTGGGTTTCCTTTTTCCCGAACTGTGAAGGTGTTAACATCCCACGCACACTTCAACTCGTGCAGCTCTGGGCGCAGTGGGCGGATACGAATGAGTACATCGATAGAACTGCGCTTCGCATGGCGGTCCAGACCCATTTATGTACGTATGTATTTATGTATACAAGGAGGTGGAGCTAATGATTCCTCAATTATACCACACAGTGCTCTCTCCCTCTCTCACTTTTTTCTATTCGATTTTGTCCGAACGGTGCTGGGTACTGTCTCTACCGACCGATAACACACACACACACAGATAAAAGAGAAGAAAGACAAGAATGAATGCAGAAGTAATCTCAACGGGAAAAAAAAATAAGAAGAAGGAAGTGAACACGTCAAAGAGGAGAGGGAGGGGGAAAACAGTGTGTACACACACAACAGCAGGAAAAAAAAAATGAAACAAATGAGAAGAGAGCCATCAGGGCGTCCACACGCACAGAAGGCCGTAGAACTGCAACCAGAAACTGAAGCATCAAATAAATAAATAAAACGAAAAAAACGTGATTCGCATGCACGAAAGAAAACGGAAGAAAAAAATGAAGGAAGCAAGTGGTGTAACACGTGGCGGTGATAATAATAATAATAATAATGATGGTAATAATAGAACAAGAGAATGAAATATCACCAATAATAAAGAGGGGGAAGAGCCTCTGTTTGTGTGTGTGTGTGTGTATACATGTATACAGAAATTCATTCCATTTTCTTTGTTTCTTTCTGCCTTTCTTCTTCTCTTTTTTTCTTAAACTCCTCGCACTCAGTTCTTAATTGTACACCATATACTTCGCAGTAGCACTGAACTTATGATGTCCCTTAATGACCTTATTGACGGCATCGAGAAAGTCCTTCTCGTTGATTGTCTTGCGCCGGGCCCTAATGGCAAACATTCCCGCCTCCGTGCAGACAGACCGCAGGTCCGCACCGGTTGCGTTGGGGCACAGCCGTGCAATGAGTTCGAACCGAATTGTTTTCTCGCACGACAGCGACTTGGCGTGGATGCGCAGAATTTTACTCCTCCCCTCAAGATCCGGCAGCCCGACCTCCAGGCGGCGGTCCATGCGCCCCGGCCGCGTGAGGGCAGGGTCGAGCGTGTCCGGCCGGTTTGTCGCCATGATGACCTTCACGTTGCCGCGCGAGTCGAAGCCGTCCATCTGGTTCACCATCTCGAGCATTGTGCGCTGGATCTCGTCGTCGCCGTCGCCGCCCCCGCGCGCCCCGCCGACCGCGTCCACCTCGTCGAAGAAAATAATCGCCGCCTTCTTCGAGCGCGCGAGCTGAAATATCTCGCGGATCATGCGGGCGCCCTCGCCGATGTACCGCTGCACGAGCTCCGAGCCAATGACGCGGATGAAGGTCGCGTCGGTGCGGTTTGCGACCGCCTTTGCGAGAAGTGTTTTCCCCGTCCCCGGCGGGCCGTAGAGCAGCACACCCTTCGGCGGGTCGATGCCGAGCTGCGTGTACTTCTCTGGGTGCGTTAGCGGCAGCTCCACCACCTCGCGAATGCGATCAATCTGCTCCTTTGCTCCGCCTACATCGTTGTACGTGACATCTGGTTTTTCCTCCACCTGCATCATGGAGACGGAGGGGTCAATGCGAGGAGGGAGTGGGATTTCAATGTGAATACTTGAGTATCCCAGCAGCACACCAACTCGCATGGATTCCTCGATGTCTTCTGGAGCAACACGGTTGCCAAGCTTCACCACATACTTTGCGGTATCTCGGATATTTACAATATACTTTGCATCCGGCTGTCCTTTATTGAGAATGCGTGTGCAGCGTGCGACGTGGAGCGAATTCTCTGAGCGCATCACCTCTTGGTCATTGTTAAGATCCCACTGAACGGGTGGTGCGAGTCCAAGTTCATTGTCCTTCACACCTGCTAATTTATTCACCTCATCTGCCTTTGTCTTCACGAACTCCTCCAGTTCTTTTACAGGCACGTGATACGGGCCAGAGCCGTACAGTTTGAGCAGCGCGATGTCGTCCTGATCGAGAGGAATGGTCTCCTTCTCCTCCTTGTCCTTGTCCTTCAGACGCACTGTGTTCGTCGTCTGGCAGGCACCCTTTTCGTTCCCCATGGTGGTGGTGGTGGGTAATTCCTGTTATGTATGTACGTATGCGTGCCTACAAATAATGATATCTAGAGAAATTCGTGTCAATGCCAGTTGAATTTGTTCCTCTCCTTGTATAGGTTCAGCTGTTTTGTTTTTGATTTGTTTTATCTTTCCTTTCCTTGCCCTTTTTCTCCTTCTCTTTGTTATATTTATATAACTTTTTTTTTTTTGTTGTTGTTCTTATCAAGTTGCTTTCAACACACAGTCTTTTTTTTCCTTTTGAACTCCGTCAGACTCTTCTCTCACGCTGACTGAGACTTCTCTTCACAAAAAGTAGAACTGTGTTTGGTTTGCTTTTCTCTCTTTTTTTCTGTGTGTATATACGTTTGATTTTTGTAAGTCCTTTCCTCAGGAGGACTTCTCACCCGAAGTGTATACAGGAGAGAAAAAGAGGGGAAAGTAAGTAATGAAGAAGAAACAAACACATCAATGTACATACATAGAGAGAGAGAGAGAGACAAAACAAAAACAAAGAAATCTGAAATAAATCTTCTTCTTCTTCTTCTTCTTCTTCTTCTTCTTCTTCTTGTGTGGTCATCTGTTATTTTCATTGAACGTTTCATCTACGCAAAACGCACAACACGCAGACACAGATACATACATACACAAGCACAGAATAATATAGCTAGAGTGAGAAGGAAAGGGAGGAAATATAAGAGCAACGAAAAAAAATTGAATGCGTGCATGTGTGTCATGGGAACTAATGTATGCATTTTTTTTTTGCCCCCTCCCATATTCTCCCTTTTTTTTGTTTTTCTGTTCGTAGCACACATTCAGCTCCGTCCTCCTACTAACCACATCTACTCTCCCCACCCCCACAAGAGGAACAATAATAATAATAATAAAGAGAAAAAGTGGAGAAGTGGAGATGACATGGTGCTGGGTAGGTGGCTACCTAAGCGGTATTCTTTGCCACATATTTTGGTTTCCCCGCATTCCATGGAACGTAGCGATGTTTCACCATATGTTTTATACGACCACCCATCTGTGTAACTGCCAGTAAGATAAAGTAAAGCAGAAGAATTGGCCAAAAGACTGGAATGTCCAGAAAGTTGAAGAGTGTCAGGAAAAGACAGATGAGCACAACCCTGAACATACTTTTCCACACAACAAACTCCTGCACACGGGGAACAAATGGACGAAACTCCTCATCGGTTCCACCTGCAGTTCTTGGCAGGGGCGAGTCTACCGAAAACTCCTCCTCTCCAAGCGGGGTTACAAGTAGCAGTAGCAAGTACAGCAGGTGAATCCCCAGGCCGTATGTAATGACATAGAAGCCCCCGTGGAAAAAGACACGGAGTATATAGAAAAACAGAAAAAGACCAAACATGAGCCACCGCATTGAACGGTGTGGCACACTCATGTCGAGGTAACGTTGATATATCCGTTGAGCCTTACGTCTAAAACCATCGAACGCTGATGTCTCCCCAGTAATATCCCTCGGCGGCATCTTCTTTTATTTATGTTCACTTCTTTCTCTCTTTCTTTCCTTCTTTCTTTATGGGGACTTGGGTATCCGTTTTTTTCTTTTTTAATTTTATTTTATTTTCCGTTCTTTTCTTCTGTGTGTTGTACACTAATCTTTCACAACCACCACCTCAACGTGCTTCTCTACTACTCAATCTATGGAATAGCAATGTATACATAGACAAAGAAGAATGTGTAGACACAGAAAAAAAAAAAGAGAGAAAAAGATGTATGTACACAAACGCGACTTAAATGTCGGACAAAATAATCCAAACAAAGCCAGCAAGCAATCGTAAAACAAAACAAAAAAAAGGAAGGAGAGAAAAAAAAAAGAAGGGGTGGCTCACCGTCCTTTAACTGAACACACGCACGGTATGTCATTAGCATTGGTGATAAACAGCAAACGACAACAACCCCGCGGCATCAGCCTTCCAATCACTTCTCTAATCCTTCTTTCTTCTTAAACGAGTTTAGTACAGTCATATATTTCCAAACCAAAAGCCTTCACACTCACACACTCACAGTCATCACTCATCCTCAAAGACACGGTCCACCTGAAATCGCTGCGTGTTGTACTTGTGGTCCGCCCCGCCCCGCCCCGCCTGGTCGAGCTCCTCCACCCACCCCGCCCTCGCAGCCGGGTGGGCGTCGCAGAAGGGCAGGTACGGCTTGATGTCAAGGACCGGCGTGCCGTGCAGGAGGTCGTGGTCGGCGACGTGCACCTCGAGGCCCCGCACCGCGACGAGGCGCACGCACGAGAGGCCGATGAAGTTCGGGCGGTGCGGGCTCCTCGTCGCGAAGACACCCCGCAGCTCCGTGTCCCGCGGCGGCACGAGCATCGCCTTGAACCCCGCAGACCGCTCAGCCCCTTGCCGGCGTGGTCGCTGTTGTCCCCGTGGCTGTGAAGGTGTCTTCACGTCATCTGCAGGCGCCTCCTCATTACTATTATTATCCCGATGGAGGTTGTCGTCTGCAGTAGCAGTGGAAGCGGTGGCGTAAGAGAATGAGAAAAGCACCCAAATGTACTCAAACCCGCTCAGATCCCGCACGGCATTCTCCAGGCCGACACGTAGCTTGATGACCGCAGTCTGCGGGGTAAAATTGGCCGTGTGCGGCTGTCGCGGGGCGGAGATGTGTGTGCGCATCAAGCTGTGCACGACGCCCACGCCGCAGATGTTGTACGGCCGCAATTTCTCCGGGCTCAGCACAGTGCGCACCAGGCGGTTTGCATGCAGGACGGCGCGGTGGAAGTCCGCCTCGTACGCCGTCACGTTGTGCTTCCCTCGCTGCAGCCGCTCCTCGATGCACGCCTCCACCTCCTCCGGGGTTTGTAGGCGGTCAAAAAAGAATACCTTCCGCGCGGAAACCGTCAGAACACTCGGTGGTTCATTCCCGGCACTTGGCGGGGGATCAAAGAGGCGGGCGGCGATGGAGTTGGCTGCAAGATCTGCATGCACAACCTCCGCCGGCCAGTACGGCAGACCGGCGGGACGGACCCACACAATGTCGCCAGGGAGAAAATAATGCTCCCGAACACCAAACCGCCGTGGGCGTTCACGATCCACATTGTTGCTGCTACTGTTATTACTATTATTATTATTATTATTATTATTATTATTATCAGCAGCAACAACCGTAGTATCCTCAGGACGTTCACGCTTGGGAGCACGCTCACTTCCAGATGGAATTGAAGAGGCAACGTCTTCACATTCCATTGGGAGAAAAAAAGAAAGAAATGGCCGTAGTGAGACTAAGAATAAATAAATAAATATATTACCTCCGCCTCTACGTAACTGTGAGGATTTGAATCCCTTGGGGCAGGCGCCTGAATAAAAACGAACCCGGCACACATATCCCCAAAACACATCAACAAGAAAGAAAGAAAAAAGGCAAAAATAAAAAGAGCAAAGTTCAAATGCAAAAAAGAAACGCGGAATTCAAAATCAAGATGCACCCTGATATATAAGCGCTCTGTTTTCTTGCTTTTTTTTTTGATGATGTTGATGTACTTTAAAAATAGATCTCCCTCGCATTAATAATTACCGTTCCTCTTCCACCTTTGCGTGCGCTCGTGCACTTATATGTGATTTTGGTGAACTCACAATCTCGTTGTTCCACTCTTTCTCTCTCTGTTCAAATCAGCATTGCATTTACATGAAAAAAAAAGCCCCACTAAAAAAAAAGAACATGAAGGCCGTCTTACCTCCGCATTTTCTTTCCCTCATTTTCATCTGCCTCAACACGATGAAATACGAGGGGCCCACAACTATTCTTTCATTCCATTTTCTCTTTTTGGTTCATTTTCTCTCTCACTATTATAAACATAACAACAAGGTCTCCACCACCCCTCAACTAATAATAATAATAATAATAATAATAATAATAATAATAAATCACGTACTCTTCTCCATCCTCTTTTGTGTTAATTCCCCTCCCCCCTCCCCTGTTTCAAGCAACCGCAATTTCCGGCAGTGAGTGCAGGACTGTCATTTCATTCTCCGTGTTTGCATCGTACACGTTGACGGTGTATCCTGCTGCGGCCATCCACGCCTCTCTCTCCGCTGCATCCGCAAAGCGCCTAATGTAGTGCAGCTCGTTGAAAACAGGGACCTCCTTCAGAAGCGTGAAGCCGAGTTTGGTGGTGAAGAAGCGGATGCTCGGTGTATTCGTGCTTGAGATCTTTGCAATGAAGCAGACGGCGCCCAACTTGTCCATTGCATAACTCATCAGAAGCCGCACGGTTTCTTCGCCAACGCCTTGACGACAAAATGCCCGATCCGCAATCATCACGGTCACCTCAAAGTAGCCGCTGCATCCTTCCTTAGTTTCCTCCAGCGGGTCAAAATCCTCTTTTTCTTTTTCGTCTTCTTTTTCTTCCCCTTGATCTCTTCAACATCGTTGATGCCGAGACGGAAAAGATTACAGTCGCCAACCATAACGTACGTGTTGGCAATACGGCGCTCATGCATGCCTTGACGCGGTGAGGAACGTAAACTAAAGTCTTCAGATAGTTTCGAGCGGGGAGTAATCAACGGAGTATACATCCACTGTCTCTGTAGCTCTACAGTATCAAAAAGACCAGCACTGCACTCCCAACCATTCCTCTCAATGACAATGTCTCCCTCCTCATCTTCCTCTTCTTCTTCTTCCTCACCAGCACTATCAGCTTCAGTAGACGACTTATCTTCCGTCTCAGAATTTCCCTCCGGTGTTCTCGTCCCCGTAGTTGTTCCTTGTTTTGCTTCATTCATAATCATAGAAAGCGGTGCAAGAACGATAAATGTTAACTTGTCCTCAGCGCAGAGCCACTCCTTTTGATTTGCATATTCTTCTTCCAACGTGAGTCTTTCACTTGCCGTGCACTCCATCATCTCAGGGTTGCACATCCACTGGTGGTACCGGGGGACGTGCTCAGCCAAGTACGGCACCAAACGCAGCCGACTGCCGCCTAAAAGAACATTTTCATTGTTCATCTAAATATGCATGCGTGTATGTATGTGTGTGTGTGTACGCAAATGAATCCCACAGACTGCGCACGATACACCCATTCTCAACAAAACAAACAAAGTCAACAAAAAAGAAAAAAAAACAAGCATAGAGAAAAAAGAAGAATAACGAATGCCAAATTCAAAGAAGGAAGCTTCAATAAGAAATTTTCAACTCTTGGAAGTGACCATCCGCAGAAAAATACACATTCATATTCTACACACACACTAAACACAATAACTTGAGCTGCAAATTCCCCTTCTCTCACTTTCACTCTGACACTGTCCTCCTCTCCTTTGAAAAAAAAAAAAACAAGTGGAGTTGCAAGTCTACTCTTTCTTTTTTTTTTGAATTTCATTGTTTGCTTCACCAACTCAACTCGCCTTTTTATGTTCCCAAAACTCAGAATAGAAGGAGGTTGTGGGAAAAGTATCACTCCACTCAAAATTTCCAGAGCTAGCAAGTACAGAAGACGCACACAAATTAGTGAATAAAAAGTCACAAAGTATGAACCACTGGAACACTGAAACAGCAAAAACGCGAAAAAAACGTTGGGAAGGGGAAACCAACCCATATCTTATATATAGGAAAAAACAAGAAACACAAGCGAAAACAGCCTCTTCTTTGGTCTTTATAATACCTCACTTTACTTCATCATCATCATTGTCGTCATCTGAGAACGCCTGCTCAAGAGACTCTTCTACAAGACGCCGCACACGCTCATCGTATTTGTCCCTCGCACTTGTGTAGAGTGACGCAGCCTCCGCATTGGCGGCAGAGCGTGGGTTTGGATCAGAAAGGAGAGATATAATCATCATCAGCAACGACTCCACGTCGAGCACCGGCTTCCACTCACTCTTAAGTGTGTCGAGGCAAATATTCCCATCGAGGTACACATTCGGGTGAAACATATTCTTCGTCATAAACCGCACCACCGGCGGTGCTGACGGGTAGGCGTCGGTGAAGTCGAGCCGCAGCTTGAACACGCCGCCCTCCCACGCCGTGTTGTCGGGCCCCAGCACGACGGCGCGCCAGTGGAAGAGGTCGCCGTCGACCGGCCCGGCGGTGAAGTGCGAGTTCTCTTCCCGCTGGATGCGCTGCAGGTCTTGCATCAGCCGCCGCCGCGCGTCCGCCGGGTTGCAGGTGCCGGGCTGCAGGGCGTGGGCGTAACTGAGGCGCTCCTGCCGCTCCTCGTCGGCGCGGGTGTCGTCCGCCGGCGGCCCCGGCCGCTCCAGCAGCGCCGAGAGACTGAGCGGCTGGTCGGCCGGCGGGACCTCGGTCGGTGTGTTCATAGGATTGATGGTGAAGAGTAATTCCCACGGTGAGGGATTGAACAAAACTGAGGAGAGAAAGAGAGAAAGAGGAAAAGAGAAAAAGAGAGAGAGAGAGCAACCCAAAGAAAAAACAATGTAGATCAACTGGACTACGAAAAAGCAATCACACAAAAAGACTCAGGGAATACTATAATATGGATTACTATATATAACTGCCGTTTTATTTTTTTTTTTGTACCTAACAAGCTATGCCTTTCTGTCTCCCTCGCACACACAGGCACGGATTCTTCTCTCGCTAATTGGTACACTTCTTTCACCTATTTTGTTGAATACACATGGAAAAATAAGAAGAAACGGAAAAACAGATTTCATACATATATATATATATATATATATATATACAGACGCATTAAATACATATGTATATAACAGATGTACAGAGATGCAAAAGAAGGAATGAGGTGGTTGTCATGGCTGCTATTTCAGATAGGAAAAGCAATCACAACTCACATGATGACTCAAACAAACAGAAAAAGAAGGAGAACAAGACATATGCAAACACAGACATGGACATAGACATAGAAAGAAGGGAATATATCAATAGAGAAATAATTCTTGTGAAACGTGCATTTTTTTTCCATTCTTGCTACAGCGTCGCTCTTCCTTTTTTCTCTTCTAGTCTCTCTCACACCATCTCCATATGTTCTTTTCTTGTGTTTATTTGTTTCCTTCATTGCTTTTTTCTTATTCTTTCTTTCTTATCTTCTTTCTTTTTCTTTGCTTCGCAACCGCCTTCTCTTCAGCAAGCTAACGGCTCCGGTCACCAATATCTGAGCATAAAGCGATGAAATGAAAGAGGAGAGGAGACAAGGAAAGCAGCAGCAGTAAAGAAAGAAAAAAAGAGAGTGAGGACCGTGGAAGCATACACATAGAGGTGCATCAGGCGTAATAATTCAGACTGGATTTCTTGCGGGCCTGCACGGCAGTCACGCCCTCTGCGAAATCTTCATGCGCCACATGCATGCGGTCGTTGCGCAGTGCCAGCATACCCGCCTCCACGCACACCGCCTTCAACTGTGCTCCATTCATGTCTTCTGTCATGCGTGCAATTTCCTCAAAGTTCACATCACCGTGGATGGCCATTCGGCGAGAATGAATTTCGAGAATTCGTGCCCGTGCCTCCTCGTCCGGAAGCGTGAACTCTACCTTTCGATCAAGACGTCCACTGCGCAGCAGCGCGGGGTCAAGTACATCAATGCGGTTCGTGGCGGCAATCACCTTAACGTCGTCTGTGCTGCCGAAGCCGTCGAGCTGGGAGAGAAGCTCAAGCATAGTTCTCTGCACCTCCCTCGAGCCGTGCTTGCCGCCCTCGTCTGAGCGGCGTGTACCAATGGCATCCAGTTCATCAATAAAAATAATAGTTGGCGCCTTCTTCTTGGCAAGTGCAAAGGCGTCGCGCAAAATGCGGGCGCCCTCCCCAATGTACATTTGCACCAACTGGGGTCCTGCAAGACGCAGGAAACATGCGTCTGTGGCAGCTGCACAGGCACGGGCCAACATTGTCTTTCCTGTACCGGGCGAACCGTACAATAATACTCCCTTCGGTGGTTTAATACCAATGCGCTCAAACTTCTCCTTCTCTGTGATTGGTAATACAACGGCCTCAATCATTTCATTTATTTGTTTGTCAAGACCACCGACATCAGTGTACTTCTCTTTTGGTTTTTCTTCAATTTCCATCGCCTTTACACGACTGTCGTATTCCGGTGGTAATGTATCCAAAACCAAATATGTGTCCTTGTTCACACCCACAAGATCCTGCGGCTCAAGTTTGTTTGCATCCACAAGTCCAACAACAGGCAAAAAGACGGTGTGGCGATTCGATGTCTTTATAATGGCACTCTTCTGTTTCCGCTTGGACTTCTTCTTCCCCACATCCAACTCCTCCACCTCGTCGTCATCGTCCATGTCAAGAATCTCTGATATACTGGCTACTAGGTACGGCAGTTTGTTGTTGTCCTTCACACGTTTCTTGTCTTCCTCCACCTCCTTCTTGATGCGCTGCAGTTCACTCATTTTTGATCGCTCCTCATTCTTCAAATGTTGAATCTCACGCTGAAGTTGAACCACACGTGTTCGCATTTGCGCATTCGTGAGTGACTCAATCTTTGCTAGTTCCTCCTCAGACAACACGTTCCCCGGCGCCGCGGTGCCTCCTGCCCCCCGCTCACGGCTTCCTCCCGTTGCCGCGGTCTCTGCAGACATGAAGAAAAAAGAAAAAGATTTACTGACTAATTCCTCTCTGTTTCCACACCTCCCAAATGGAATATTTACAATGGCCCACTCACAAAAAACACACGAGCTTTCTTTTCTTGTCCGCACCTGTTGTACTCAAATTAAGTCTCTTGGTAAAATATATATATATATATATATATATCTGCGTGTGTGGTTTTGTATGAGTTGTTGTCAATCCCACTAAAAAATCAAACCAAACCTTCGTCTTCTTTGTTTCTATCTTTGTATTTCCCCCGCTTTGATATGTGGAATCTTCACCGCCGCAAATGACGAAGCACATGGTTGCAGAGTTGACAAGAAACAAAAAGAAAAAAAAGGAAAAACAGAGAAAAATTAGTAATACATATATACAAGCATATATAAAATTGGGTGTATGTCTATGATGGCCACACAACACCCACAGTACAGGAAACCATGCAAACATACTACAGTGAAGAAAAACAGAACAACAACAACAACAACAGGAGAGAGAGAGAGAGAGAAAGAGATGTATAATTTCACGCACTCGCGACGGGGGATTAGCAACACGACCCCAGAGCAAACGTCTCATCTTCGCCTCCCATCAAAATTACATTACTGACACCACCACTCTCCTCCGAACAAAGAGGAGAAGGAGAAGGAGACTCCAACGTGTCCTGCAGAACGTCCAGCCAACGCAGCAGACACGCCTCGACATCACATGCAGCGCTTTGTTTCACATCATTTCCCCTGCGCCATACAACAGGCCGCCAACATCCAGCAGCCTCCTCCAGCCAACAAATGGCGTCAGTTTCCTTCGTTACAGGCCGTGCCACAAGTCGAACAAATGGCATCACATCTTCTATATAACTCTTTTCTTCCTTTTCTTGTCCTCTTCGCAGCAGCTGGCAGCCCCATCGCATGCAAGATACATTGCTGCGGTGAACCACTGCTATCACTGTGAGCCCACTCAGAAAAGAAATAACAACCACACCAAGTATTGGTACCTCGTTGCTCCTAGATGGAAGAGAGATGCATTGCAGTAGTATACATGGATCCGTGATTAGTAGTAGTGGTGGTGGTGGTGATATTCTTGAGTCATTTGTTTTTCCTTGCAGAAACATTCGTACATCTAAAACCCCACACCGAGTCCCAGACGACATCACTGTCTTAAATTCTCCCTTCACTTGAGGGCTGCACGGGGTTGATAGATTATTACATGTGGAAAGAACGCATGGCACAATGTACACTACACCTTCAGAGCAATATAACAAATCCCAAATACAGAGAATCGTATAATCGCCATTATGTATTGTTGTTGGTGTTGTTTCTTTAAGTGTCAATTTTTTAATAGACTCCTCAACGTCTTCCGTGGGAAGAAAATCAAAGAGAGGGCAGCCATCTGTAACCACATGAAGAATATCCATCACATAAATACTCGTGGGAAGTTCCATAGTCTCTTCTTCTCCTCCTCCATCCTCAGAATAATTCAAGTGTATAAAAAAGAAAAAACATCCACGATGGACATCTTTTCTAGATGAAGGAAACATTTCACTAACGGAGAGGATAAAAAAATAATTTTTATCATATGATGCAAAGGGACGGAGTGTACATGGAATAAACGAAAATGGCTCCTCATCCATAGTAGTACTGTGGTTCGTCTTCTTCATTGTACTTACACAGGGATGCAAATCACTTACATGTAGCACACGGCCTTCTACTGACATGAGAATTATAGTTGTTTGGCAGACAAACAATAACTGTAGATTATGTAAAGAAGCATCATCGTTTAGCTTCATTGAATTCAAGATATTCCCCTCATTATCGGGAGTTTTATTATAAATAAAAAACGATTCCATACAAATATCAGACGAATCCGATGTAAATAAACATGTCAGTGCATTCATTACTTCTGATGTTGTATTATCACTATTATTATTATTATTATTATTATTATTATTATTATTATTATTATTATTATTATTATTTGAATGAGGCCATTGTACTTTCGATAGTCTCTTACAGAAAACAAATGGATGTTTATTTTTCCGATCTACAACCCAAGGCGCCTGATGACGCACTAAACAAATATCGCCAGAGCGAAAGAGGACAATACTCCAATCATATAAATCATCATCATCCTCTTTTGTTGTGGTTCTTTCCTCTTTCTGTAAAGAAATAGAACAACGACAAAGCACATGCAATGGTGCATGTAGACTACTCCCACAGTTATTATAGTCGTTATCAAATCTACTTGGTGGTTGACCCAAAGAAGGCAAGCCAACATGCAAAGGAAATACATGAATAGAGTTATTATTTCCCTTCTCCCTCATGTAACCCTCATGCACACCATACCAAACAAACTGCAAACTATCTCTCCCCTGCGGAATTATCTCCGCCATAATTAAACTACAGTCCACCTCATGTCTGTTCACATCCTCATGGGCGGCAAGAAGAAACGTAGCGCCTCTTCTCCCGTCCCAGTGAAGACTAATGAATCGGTGGAGATGCCACAGGGAGCGCGGGATGTCTACATCCCACGAGGAAATGGTTCGGCAATTCACAATGGACATCTTCAAGGGGGCTCTATCCTCACCAGCTAATGAAGAAACGCAAGAAGCGGAGGAGAAGGAAATCTTAAGGAATAAAACATCACCCGAACTCCTCAAGGCCAAAATCACGGCAATAACATTTTCCCTTCCGCCCGCAGCACTGCAAACACGTCGGTTTTCGGATGACATCACTGGGCAAGTCACGGCACTTTCAATAAAGCCACCAACCTGACAACGTGTCTCTTCACCAGCCTCAGAAAAGAGTGCAAAATAAAATTGTTGGCTCTTGTTACTATTGCAAGATCCCTCTGCTGTAGCCATTGGTTTCCAAAGGGCACTAAATGCATCTTCCTCACGCAGAAGTCCACTCTTTGGATACATGGCAGGTACAGGTCGGAGGAATACACCCAAGATGTCGTTGCCTTTTCCAGTGTTCCCCTTCTCTGGAATTACAGCATGGAAAAGAAATGAAGGATGGGCAAGCGTCAGTGCCTCCAAGCACCACGGGCCATCCAGTAAACATCCATGCATCAGCTCAGGAAAAATACCACCAGCAACTAAATTTTCTTCATTATCACCGAATAGAGACATTTTCCCTTTTTGTCTCACCGAAAGCATGCAAACAGAGAGTCGATCGAGAAAAGGATCCCCGTGCACAGGTGCATTCTGATAGAGAACAGAAAGAAGTGGGAACCGCTCTTCATAGTCCCGCGAAGCCGTCATCCACTTCAACGCTCGCACTTCCCCTGCTGCTCCACTGTCTTCTCCAAACCAAAATGCTCCCACTGTGAATTGGCGAAATCCTTGCAGTGTTTCCCACGGTGATGGTGGTGACGAGGATGAAGAACTATTTCTCTCTATGCCTTCCTGCCAGACGAGGTCGACGTATTCCACGCAGCCGACAAGGCGAGCAAACGCAATGCGCAGGACGAACCACGGAGATGTGTTACGCGACAGGCGTGGCGAGGCACTTCTTACATGACGCTGAGACTGCCGCGGTAAAGAAACGCGGGAAGAGGAAGGAGGTTGCGGAGTAGTAGTAGTAGTAGTAGTAGTAGTAGAAGGATCATTTGTATACTCCTCTAAAACAACACTCATCGGTACCGTTACTTGTCGATTCGAGAAGGAAAAAATCTCATTCTCTTTCATATGTCCAGAAGAATACAATGAAGAAGAGGAAGAATACCACCGCGTCACCAACAGTCGAACTTTTTTCTTATCAGTATTATTATTATTCTGACTGGATTCGATAGAGGAGTCTATTGCAAATGAAGCAAACACCATACAATTGCATTCCAGAACGAAAAACAACACGACATGACGTCTCTGGGAGTATAACGTTGAGAGAGCACTGATGCCTCCACATTTCATATGGCACCTAGGACAATCCTCACCCCCTTCCCATACTGTATTCTTCTCCCCACCCGTACCCACATGTGCTCCCCCTCGCTGTAACTCCTTAAGAAGAAGAAAACGATCCTCATTTTTATCGTCCTGGGTTGTCATTCTCTCTGGAAATGATAAATAATTGTATGGGTCTGGCGTGTCTCTCTTGGCCTTTTGATGGCCTGCATCATTGACAATAAACCAAATGTATTGACTGCCGAGGCAAAATACATCCACCACAGTGCAGGCCTCCTCTTCCTCCTCCCCCCGGCGATTGCACGATGTGGCTGCTGCTGCTGCTGCTGCTGCCATGGATGACGGCAATGATGCTGATGATGTCACCACTGTTGAGTGTAACAAGCGAGACATTCCTCCACAGATACAACTACACACAGAGCGAGACGCATACAAGCAAACAGAGTAAAAGAAAGAGAAGCACAGAATAAATATACATGCATACTGCATCTGTTTTTCCGTGTTTTTCCAAACCAAGGACCCAACACACGCACAGGTAATGATGTATGCATACATGTATACGTGTAGACCAAAGGATATACCTCTCAGGGAAGGGTACAACAGATGGCACGCAAAGGCAATTGTAATGGGAGGAGAGAATGAATGTGTGAGAAAGAGAGAGACAACAAACAAACAATCGAACAGAAAAAAGAAAGAAAAATAGAAAAATAGAATATGCGTGCAACCAATAGTCAAACACAAACTAATAAAATGTCTCAATAATTCTGTGGTTTCATACAAAGAAGGGGAGTTGGTTGGTTAGCGAAGAGAATTAATAGACGAATATGCCTCTCTCTATCCCTCTATGTGTGTATGTCTGTCCAATTTTTTCAGTTCTTCAAACGTAAGAAGAGAAAAACAGTAAATGTGATGGAAAAGACAAGCACGAAAAAAAAAAAAATTGAGAAACCAGCAAAGACCACAACAAACTCATTGCACAACCACTCACACCCAGAGAGCAAAGAGAAAGAATTAAAACCAACGCATAGACGCATATATAACAAAAAAAGGGAAGGGAATTTTTCTTTCTTTTTACACTTTCGCTTCGCAGCCGTAATTCCTTACAAAATCCTCCGTTGAAATCGCGGCCAATCTACCGGCTAATTCGAAGGCGGAGAGTCCTACAGCCCGCACATCCATCCCCCTCCTTGCATTTGCAGGGACTGCCACAGACAAGCTATACTCCAGACGTGGGTCCTCCTCTTCGTCGCGAAGAACAATGAGTGGCTGTCGCTTCACCTCCCTGATCGTAATCTTCACTCCTTTATCGGTTATTTTTTCAAAGAGACGTGTTTCATCCTCAGAGAGATAAATCAGTTGGCCGTGCTCAGAGGGCAAAACGTCCGAAACATCATCTTCTGATAGTTGAATAATTGGCATGGAGGCAAACGTCTCCACGTCTTGTCTTCGTAGCGGAGGTCTTGAACGTAATAAAAGACGGACATCGGGTCCACGAGAATGTGTACACCATGCTGTCTGTACATTCACCCAGGCGCTATTTACAGATAATACTTTCCCTTTATTATCCAGTTCAAGATGAATTTCATCTTTTGCACGCTTCACAGTTCCTCCATACGTCAGATGTGCTCCTTTACCAACGGGCATGAATCCCTCAGGCTTTAGTAATTCCTCCTCAATCTTTTGTACACAAGACTCAGGTAACACCGACACCCACGTGTATGGCTTATTCAGCTGCATCCGTTGTTGAAGAGTGTAGCACGAAACAATCCGACGGCCCTTCCGCATGACGGATGGCTGCAAAATAAGTTTCCCAAAATCCAAAAAAAGTTCTCCATCCATCTGAAGGTTACTCATATTTAAACAACACCACTGAAGAACTTTACTGTACCGAGAACGAATCGCCACATCCTTTTCAGATGCACTTAACGTATAGCATTCTGTATTTGCTGGAAATCCCGGAAACGCCGTCGTATTCACACGCGACACCACCACGTCCGCCGCAGTATTACTCACAAGCAGCTGAAATGCCTTCGGCGCCATGTTTGCAGATCCCTCGTAGAAGCCGGCCTGCGCAAGATCCAGAAGAGTCTCCGGCTGCATCACAGTCGACTGTTCCCACCGGCCGTAGCCCCCACCCCCGCCTCGCTGCTGTTGTTGCTGCTGCTGCGGCGGCGATGTCTGCCCGCCGCTTTTCGCCGCCGTGTCTTTCGAGTGCAGGAACTCTTCGACTTGGCGAACAACGGCCGCCTTCTTCGCGGCGGGGTCGGTGCGGACCCCCGACTGGGCGAGAAAGCCCTGCAACTGCGAGAGCGAGAGGGAGAAGAGATTCCCCTCGTTCCACAGCGCCCACACTTTATCCGGCGACACGCTCGCCGCCCCGGCACTGTTGGCGGCCGCGTGCTGCATGCGAGTCTGATGATGGCGACTGAAGACAACGGCAGAGGAGGGGCCGCGAATAGTCCGCTGAAATAACCGAAGCATAATTTTTTTTTCCTTTTTCTTTCTTTTTTAACGAATGTCCTTTTTTTTTCTTTTTGTATGCTCGTGAAAAATGAGAAACAAAAAATATATACTATTTTTTTCCCTCACACTTTCTGTGTTAGTTATTTTATTGAGTCCGCCGGTATTGTAATTTATAACTCAACAATATTTTTTTTATTATTCCGTTCTACTCAAAGTATGTCTGTTTATGTATGTTTGTATGCGTATGTATGTGAAGAAGAAAAGGTGATCTTCCCTGCAATTCTCTCCCTTTTTATAAATAAATAAATATCCCCTTTGTGCTTATTTCCCTATACACGTAGCTTCTTTTTCTCCTATTTTCTTTTTTTTCCTGTGATTATTGTTGCTGTCCTTTCTTTATCCGCTCTATTAAATGCATTCAACAAAGTCAGGAACAGAAAGAAAGGAGAGAATGGTGGTGGTAGTGACAACCGTGAGAAATAGAAATGCACGCAGAGAAAAACATTAAAGGAATAAAAATATTACTCCTCTAGCACCCAACTGGGATCAAACAAGAATAAATAAATAAATAGATAAACGGGGAGATGAATGCAACTCTTTTTTTTCTTTTTTCATTATTTGAAATAAAGTCATATTTAATCTCTCCTTGGTCTTCTCCATTTCTCCTTCCTTGCATGTGAATAAACACACATGCAGATGGGAATATATAAAAATGGATGTAAACAGATGAATAAATAAGGAAAGAAACAAAAAGAAAAGAAGAAACTTTCATCTCGTCTTCATTTCTTTTTCATTCCTCTCATACGACCAGTTATTAGTGCAGTCGTGCAATCGAATACATACACACGTCTCTCGTTTTAACTCAGTCACTCATGTTATGAAGACGGGAGTGCCATTAAAAAGAAAGAGCACACAGAGGTGGGAGAATAATCAGTGAAGAATAAAAGAAAAAAAGCAAATAAAAGAAAACAAATTGACAACAAAGCCAAGTAGAAAAAAAAAAGGAAGAAGGAAAAGAAAACTCACTCATACAGAAATCAAAAACTTAAACCAAAAACAAAAATAAAATAAAAATAAAAACTTCCGCATCTATCCACCGATTTCTCTCTCTATATATGTACCCCTCTCTCCTCGCTCATTTCTCTCTATAAATATTACACTCCTTGATACCGCCGCAAACTCATCTTCGGCATAGTGAGAAGGCCCACAACCAAATATTTTCGTCGTTTGTGCCTTGGAGTTGAGGAACAAGAAACCTACAAAAGTCAATGAAGTCACCTTCAAATCCATGAAGGTGGAAATTCAACAACTCTAATGAGAAAACATGAAAACAAATAAAAACAAAGAAAGAAAGAAGGAAAGAAAAAAGAAAAAAAAATGAATAGTGATCTATGATGCAGGAGACTGACTGCGTGTCTGTGTGTTATCGGGAGGAAATTCCACACCGTCCTCCTCCATCTCCGCCTCCGACGCGGCAGCAGCGACGCGGCATGTCGACGGACTTACAGATTTTTCACAACATGGCTCTCCCCTCACATTAAGTGCAATATTCTCTTCACTGCACTCATGAACACCATCATCAACCGGAGCAGCATCAGCAGCAGCGGCGGCAGCAAAACTGTCATTTAAGCAACGCGGCAAAGGCTGTGCAGGTGGTGGTGGTGGTGGGAGGTGTTGTAGTAACTGCTTCCATGCAACTTCATTCTCATGTTTTTTATGCTCTCGTTCGTCGTGTTCTCCATTGTCATCCAGTATGGAACAAAACTCTTCAGATGGGGAGCGACAGCTTCGACACTTACACGCACGGTTGTATTGGCTCCCCTCCTGATTGAGTGAGGCAACCTCCTCATCGCTGTACTTTAGCTCATGGTGGTAGTGCTCCAGACTCGCAGGAACACTAGCCGGGTCAAATATCATTTGCTCTATCGGTGTGATGGAGCCATCGTATGGCTGTGAATTGGGCTCCGTGCAGAGAAACAAACTCTGAAAAATGTCTGAATGATCATAATCATTTTCTTGTTGTTGTTGTTGTTGTTGTTCTTTTTCTTGTGTTTGTACTTGTTGTCGGTGTCGTAACTTCTCACCCACCACAACCTCCCGGTCTCCCCCGTTGCAAAGCTCAAACACTGTCAACACTTCCAATGGGCACACGTCGGGCAGGCGGTGGACGCCGCTGCACCGCGAGCCACTCATGCATGAGCCGCGTATCCAATTTAAACACAAATTCTGCGGACTTGAAAAAAACGGGCAACTCGTTGGATGCCGACAGGATCCGTACCAGCGCAAACACGGATGTCGCTCGCTGCTCCACGGCCGACTCTCTGAACCCACAGAAGCAACGCACGGGGAGGTGGACATCCTTTCCACCGGCAGCCGGGCAGCAAGACGCTGATTGTAAGGAGTTAAAAGTACATGCACTGAATTTGGATTGCATGACGACAGACTTGTCGAGGAGACATTACCAGCTGAGTGGCTCTTCGCATAACTTGTATTAGACGGCATCTCCTCTTCAAATTTCAATGGTTTGCTGGGCGTGACATGAGTCGAGGCAGAGAATCGATCCACAATACCAAAGGATGCATTTTGCTCAGACCTTTGAGAAGTCATTACTGTCTCCATCATTGTTCCTGCTGCAATGGTTTTATTATTGTGATTATTAGCATTGTTAGCTCGAAGAATGGAAGAAGGAATGGGAACCGAGTCCATCGCACTTCTTGTGGGCAATAACGATGCGGTAGTAGTATTCATGTTGGTAACAGGTGTCAGCATTGCGGGAGGTGCAGGGTTAGTAGTAATAACAGTAGTCGCCAATGCTGTGAAACCAGTTGTTGCACCATTATCCATATTCCCACTATGACTATCTCCTGGTGTCAGAGCTGTACGGCGTAAAGAAAACAGACGGGCTTTGCTTTGAATAAAACGAGCAGCCTCCTGATTGCAACTACTCAGTTCCAGAAGAAGTTGTATCAACTCATCATTTTCAGCCGCTTTCAATTCCCTTTCTAACGTTCTGTTTGTTGTGTCTATAGATGAATCCCCATTGGTCCTAGAAGGACTAACAGTGGATGAGAATACCAGGGGAGACGTGTAAAGTTGTCTCTTTATATCTGTTGACTGATATCCACGTGTAGTCCATGGGGAAGCAGAGCCATCGCCCACAGATGCATTCTCCGAGTACGGCGACGGCGTTATCATATTTGTTGCTGCTGCTGTTCCGTGATATGGCACCATCGCCGGAATTGTCGACGTCGAGCCAGTCATGTTGGAACGCCGAGAGGCAGAAAATTCACATAATGCTCTGTGCGGCGGAAATTGACGATTGGAATAGTTCACTGTATGCAGACCTGTCGCTGGGCTTGATGGGGAGTTGTGTACAGACGTCACCACAACGCGCTGCTGCTGCTGCTGCGGCTGCGGCAGTGGGAACTCACCTCGGTCTCCCACGATGGAGTGATACAACATGGAATGAATATGCGGCGGGAGCAGATTCATCTCGTGGCCGTTGTTGGAAGGGGCAGTTTGCGTCAATGCATGATGATGCGGATGCTGCTGCCGTGGGTCATGGTGGTGGTGGTGGTGATTCATTTGTACTGGTCTCATCATCGTGGGCTGTTGCGTGTGTGCATGACAACTATATTGATGATTATTATTGCGCCTCTCATGTGGAGTGCGGTCTGCTCTTGTTGCCTCTACTCCTCTTGCAGGTGGTGCATTCCCGGGGGGAAAGACAACACCAAGCATGCTGTCTCCTCTTTTTTGCTTCTTTTGTATCTTTTATTTTGTGTGCTGTCCTGTACAACGGGGTGTATACAAAGACAGAAATAGAGCACACTCACACACGCACAGAATCAAGAACAACAAAAATAATAATACTCTGTTGTTTTTTTCTTTGTCTGGCGCAAGCGTGTCTATCTATGTATCTATGTAAATTATATGTGGAGTGCCTCAATTGTGCGTACAAAAAGAAATTGTTATATATATATATATATATATATATATATACAGAAGGAGGCAATGACGTGATAATAAATCTTTTGTAACAAGGAAGAACAAATATCCCTTCGAGAGAAAGAAAATGAATACAAAAAAAAAAGGTTAAGAAAGAAGAAAAGAGAATATTACAGAAACAGTACAGTTGCAGTTATCTCTCATCTACACAGAGAGAAGTGTGTTTATGTAAGTATACACACGTGAGATCAGAGTTGGAAACGCTCTCTACTTTCCTCTTGTCATTGTGTGTTTTCTTTTTGTTTTTTTCCTTCTCGTCCTTTCTTAAATTCTCATCTCTCAATTCTTTTTTTTTTCATTCGCCAATTTATTTCTCGTTTGTACCTTTGTTTTTTAGGAGAAGAAAAGAAAAATGTAATAATAAAAAAACATAAGCCGCTTATATATTCTCTTCATGTGATCTCTCTTTCTCTCTCTCCTTCACGCGCTCATAGTAGATTTCACCATACTCCTCTCTTCTTCCTCTCCACGTAATGCATGCATCTCTCTCTGTGTGTGCATGTATATACACGCCACCAGCTCACACCGTGGTTGCCTGCTGCATCGCCGCCTGCTTCCCCCGCACCGCGTCCGTCACCTGCGCCAGCTGCCCTCGCTTCACGCGTATCTTCTGCTCGAGTGCGTCGATGTTCTCCCGCACCGCCTCCACCCGCCCGGCGAAGTACGACTGCGCCGCCGCCATCGGCCGCTCTAAGAAGTAGTCCGTCCCGACGTCCACCAGCACGCGGTCGCTCGGCACAATGCGGCCGCGCGCGTACAGGGCGCTGCTGATGCAGAGAAGCGCCTCCTGCGGGGTGTCGGGGCTCGCGCGCGCCGCCTCGCAGACGCTGCCGTACTCCTGCAGCACCTCGCAGTTGCTCGCGAAGCGGGACTGGGCGCTCGTGAGGCTGTCGTGGGCGACGGAGAGACTGTTGACATCCGCGTGCAGTTGCTTGCGCAGCTCCTCCAGCTGCTCGAGGGGGAGATGCGCAATGTTGATGGAGCTACCGGCGGGGTTTTCTGCTTGTCGTCCGCTCATCTGCTGTTTTGGATTTGTTTTTTGTTTTTTTTGTTTCTCCTTTGTACGTATGTCAGCGTTGACTCAGTGTGCCCCTCTTTTTGTTTACTTCTAGAGGGGAAAAAACACGAGAGAGAGAGGATGTGGGTGTGAGTCAAAAAAGAAAAAGAGAAAAGAAAAGCAGGGTGATTTGTTGTTGCGTATGTACAGTCACACATATTTAGAAAGAATCAAATTACTGCAAAGAGGGCAAGATAAAAGAAATAGAAAAGGCACGTGTATTAATTTCCTCGCAAACAGAGAGAACGTAATAGCGATATAGTTAGTAGAAGCAGTAAAAAAAAAAAACAGAGGTTAAGCTAACACATGCATCTGTACATGTATGCAGTACCAATTTTATTTACGTTTGGCTATTTCTGTTCCTCCTTCGTCGGTGCCTCAAAGCGCTGCAGGTGTGTAGGCGGCGGCACTGGCAGATCTATCCACTCAACCTGCGTCGCCACACTTTCTCGAAGCAGCGGCGGTGCAAACTCCATCAGTGGCAATGCCACCTCATCCTCTCCCTCCTCACAATCACTCCCGGCCTCCTCCTCCTCGCGGTACGGCATGCCGGGTACCAAGTTTGTGTACTCGCCGCGGGCATTCGGCACCGCCACGCGCGGCACCGTGTCGCCGGGCACGAGATAATACAACAGGCACGGCCGCCGGGGCACATACGGCAGCGTCGCGTGGTCCCAGCGGGTGGAGCGCACAACAGGCATCACACACACGCAGCCTTCACCGTCCAATTTTCTTGTTGGACGTTTCTGTCAGTACTGGTAATATTTGAGTGGCATTCTCACAAAAGAGAGAGAGAGAGAGAGAGAGAGGGAAAGAATAAAAGAGATTTTCTGCGTGCATGAATGGTGTAAATAGAAGCCAATAGTTATAACCAAACAAAGAATACACGTGTGCATACAGAATGTAATTCTTTGAATACAACAACCATAAAACCTAAACAGACAAAGCTCACGCAAGACGAAAGAAAAAAAAGGAAGAATAAGCTTTTGAACTCATTGAATATGTGAGAACCGACAAGCATTCACCCACAAGAGGACGGGATGGGAAGCAAAGGAATTCTGTGTAAAACTCATCTTTGGTAGATGAATTGAGATTGAATAAAAGTATCACTGTCCGCTGTAGGCATCTTCACTGGCACTTCATATAGATATAGATATATAGAAATAGATGTAGATATAGCTATTGATAGATAGATACTACACCTTTCCTTCCTCTTCTTCTTCCTCTACCGTTTCCTCCTCCTCCTCTTCCGCTTCGGTTTCCTCCCCATCCTCTTTTTCCTCATCTTCCTCTTCTTCCTCTTCTTCCACCTAAGTGTGTATCATTATTTCGTTGCCTAAGGGCGTGAATGCAACTTTTTTTGACTTGCAAGAGTCTTTTCATGAAAGGCTGCGGGAAGCACTTCGGCAGGCGCAACACTCGTTAATATCTCTTCAAAGCAGCGACTCTTCTTTCGCGAAAGAAACGGTTGACTCTGGTGTGCGTCATGGCTGCTCGCTCTTCTGGACATTTGCTCAGCCTCCCCCGTCTTGGGAGGCATGATTTTTTTATTGTTATTATCATCATCATTGCCACCGCCGTCTGCTGCAATCGCGCCTGCTTCCGTCACGAGGCCCTTCAGCCACACACGAGTCGTCGCCGCATCGTACGCCGCTGCGGACCCGCACCCCTTAAACGTCGTGGTGTCGTCCGTGTCGTCCACCGTGAACTCCCTTTCCGCCCTCATCTCGTTGGAGTTGTTGCTATGTGCATCAGCACCGCCGTTGTTGTTGTTGTTGTTGCCGGTGTTTTCACCATTATTATAATCATCATGGTGGCGGTGGCGCTGCCAACGTTTCTTGTGCTTCTCCGCCTCGGCGTAGATTGGGTCAAACTCCTTCACGGCTTCAGTGGCGACATCAGGCGAGGGAATAGTGTTGCCAGCAGCAAAACTTTGCAGCCGCTCTCGCCTTGTCAGCCACTCACCACCACCATCAACGGCATCACCCATTTCGAGGTCATCTACATCGCCGGGGTGTTGTGAGCCCCACAGTTTTACCTTCCGTGCAAGGCGACGGTAGCGGTACTTTCGACAGTATCGAATCACCAGGTAGATCAGAAACACAAGAGGAATGATCAAGAGTAACAATAATAGAAGCAGAAGGTTCTTGTTTCCTTCGTCTTTTTCTTCTTCCCTGAGGAAAGTATTGGTAGAATCACCACTACCAAAGTTCAGCAGCTGCCTTTTCTCTCCCAGCGTTCCCATTTTTCTTATAGTCTAGGAGAAACCACGTAATCCTTTATGTGCATGTGTGTGGTCGCGAGTTCACCAACCTACAGGCAAAAAGAGAAAGAGACAACAGAACAGTATAATGAGCGATTTAATTCATTTCAACAAAATTCCAAACACCTCTACTTCTTATATAAATAAAGCATACAAAACAGCAACAACAACAACAAAAAAACAATCATCACCACCATCAGAAAACACAATATAATGTACAAGAAGAAAGCAAAACAAAAGCAAAAAGAATACACACATACCCTTAGAAGGATGGCTTCACTTCATAGAAAATAGACCCAGGAGAAACCTTCGTTTTCTCTGAATGTATGTTCCCCTCACATTTTTAATTCAATGGAGACTGACGCAACCCAAGCACATATGAATATATAGAATATGTATCGCTATTATGTATACAAGATGAGACACAGCAATCTCCTTCCACTGAAGGACTATCGTTAGGCAAAGAAAAACTCATCGAATCAAGAGAATTATTTTCTTCAACTGTTTTATTTAATATTATCTGCTTACGTCGTTCCAATAATTTTTCTAGACGTGACTCAAGATGCTTCAAATGTTCAATCATCACATGACGTTCCGTTTTAATCCGTGTCAGAGTCTCTTGCTCCTCCAGGGAGAGTTTTTCTTCTTGGCTCCACTTTACACGCAACTCCACACATTGCACGCGCTCAAGAAGCTCCGCCTCCTTTGTTTCAAGTTCTTTAATGCTCCCAATAAGTCTCTCAGACTCCTCCTCAGCCAACTCTGAAGAATGCAATTGAAACTCTCGCATACGAGCAGTTTGTTTTCTTTTACTTTCCTCAATCTGCACCATGTCCATAAATTGCATTAACATTATGTGCCGTGCATGTTCCTCACGCATATAAATCTTTTCTCGTTCGATGTCCTCCTTTAAACACGCTTCTGCTTGTTCAACAAAAATTCGTCCATGTAACTCCGCCTTCAAAGAGTTTACCAAAGCCATACACATCATTTCCTTCTCCTTCTCTTCTTTCTCCCTCTCTTCATTTGTTGCATAAGAAATAAGTCCTCCACCTACTCCCGTTGTCACTCCTGAGGAACGTGGTATACACAATGCAGCATCTATAGTATACATGGCTTGATTCCGTGACGTCGACTCAATTCGGCAGGGAGAGTCTTTATTTAGCGGCCCACAGCTTTCGCGTGGCTCCTCTTCATTTGGAGACTTCATGGAGGGACTTGATGCAATTCCCTCGGAATTCACCAGCACACGCTCCATGTGGAATATTTCCTTTTCATCGTTTGTAGCACCATCTCACGTGTTTGGCAATGTCCTGCATGCGGCGACACGTCTCTTAAGCAGCACATTCATCACTTGATGTTCAGGCAATTCCTCCACTGCCTCCTCCAAGCGAATATCATGCAGATCCAAGTTCGATACCGCGAGAGGACGTGTGGAAGAAGAAGGAATCGTGTGAACGGGTGATCTTCCTGACAGTGTAAACGCACACTTTTGGTCGGTTTCCGTGGTAATAAGAAACGATTTTGAAGGATTTCCGGGAGATGACGACAACGATAATGATGATGATGAAAACAAAGGGGAGAGTAATGACCTCCTGTGCATACACGGAAGACTCGATGTATACTTTTCCAACTCTACTACATCTTCCCTTTCCACCTCCTCACTTGTTTTTTTTTTCCTTCTCTTCTTCACTGTGCGGACTCTTGAAGACAGTGAGTGCCGTCAGTTCACGACACTCCTGTTGTCTCCACTCACGCGGGAGAATCGATAAAGTGTACGTGAGGGATCGTTGGCCAAGAGAAGATGCACTGGGGTTCCTTCCTTCATGCATGTTTCTCCCTCTGTAGAGACCGCCCAGGCACCGCCATCAACTAGATCATTTAAATAGATTATAAGAAAAAACGAGTATGCAACATCATTTTCATGCAGAATACAGAAATATAAGATTGTGTTGTTTCCACACGCATACATGCAAATAGAATTTCCTCACTTCAACACAAGTAAAAAATAAATAAAGAAGTTAAAATAACAGAGAGCATGGAACAATCCACCAGAAAAGATGGGATCACCAGCGTGATACAGCTTCTTCATTGATAGGACGATGCCAAGCCTGACCTGTTTCCTGTAATTTTCTCTGTAATTTCTCTCTGTCTCCTATTTTAGCCCGAGTCCACATTACCTCCGCCATATGCTTGTTGTCTAGATACGCCATCCAATTCTTTTTCAGCAATCGTCCCTCATCCATAGGCGTGTACGGCGCGGGTAAGTCTAATGGCAGTGTTGACTTCTTTGCACCCGGGGAACCTTGCGGTTTATACTGCGGCCCATGAAGTGCAAAATACTTTTTACCCCGCAGCGTCAAAGCCCACGACTTCCCTTGAGAACTATTCAACCATTTCTTCTCCCACTCTCGTCGTGCACGCACCTCATCGCCTGGAAGATACGCGCGTGCAGCCGGAATTGTTCGATGCGTCAGTGGCGCAGAGCCCTGACCCATCATCAGCGTTCCTCCAATAGTCTCTACAGAGTCCTCGGGAACTGTGTAGAACTCAGGATTATCACGAATGCCCATGACAATCGGCTTCAAATCTCTAAGGAACTGTTTGTAGATGTTCATCTCCGCCTGCTCCATCAGGCGGCGGCCCTGCGCGCATGCATCGGCGTAGGCTGCAAGGACGAGGTGCTGTTGCCGGTGGGGTGAGAGCTCTTCAACACACGGGTTTACTCGTACACGCTTTAAGAATCCCGCCGGTGTTGTTACGACTTCTACCTTCCCTTCCCACACACGACCCACAACTTCCATGCGATCGAAGCGAATCTGATGCTCGTATTTATTGTTGTAGACATAAGCCAAAATGCGGTGAAACTGTCGTTCCGGCATGAGACGACCGTGGTGAGCCCACAGAGCACCACGCACCCGTTCGGTTATACGTCGATAGACTTCCATTATTATTTCTTCTGTTGTCTTATTTTGTTTCTTCGCTGTTTTTTTTTTCTTCTTTGTTTGTGTGTTTCTTTTTCCTCCACCTCCCACGTCACCCACCCTTCAAGGAAATAAAGAAAGAGGGGAAAAAAAGTCAGGACAAAAATCAAGCTCTCAGCCCATTGTAATAAATAGAATGCGCACATGCAAACATACATGCAAAGAAAAGAGCAAGGGAAAAGGAAAAAAAAAAGAAAATAATTGATACTGTTATTGATAATGTGTGAAGACGAGCTTTGCAAAAAAAGAAGAAAATGCAGAAAATTCTTGAATCAGCGGCCCTTCACCCTGGGCGTAGGCCAGTACGTTTTCCTCTCACCATATTTCTTCCATAACCCGACGGGCATAGAGCGATATGATATTTTTGCCGTGCTATTGAGATGCATCTGCTTCTGAGATCGCAGTGTTTTTGTTTGTCGAATCTCATTCATGTACTTCGCCGTTGTTACTTCTCCCTCAAACTTTTCAAAATCCTCCGTCACACTTCCCACATTACGAAGATACGCCTCCAACTCTTTCTTCGTCATCCCCTTCATGGCTGCATCCTGCTTGACACGTTCATTCTTTTTTTTCAACACCTCAAGGGCAGTCCAGGGTGCAGAGGGGCGCACAGAAACCGCCTGCTGTGCATACTGACGGGCGTTCCACTGCGACCGCCGTCTGTCTACATCGTCGGGATTCACAAGTGAAGGACCGAACTTCTTCCCGCCCTTGTACTCGGCAAGCCGGCCGTCCTCCTCTTCAACAAGAAAACGGGTGACAGATCCCATCTGGAGACGCTCACGCCATCGTGCCTCCTTTGCGCACTGTCGTTTACTCAAACCTGTTGGCGGTATGTCCCGCGCTGCATAATTCTCCAGAAGTGTTAAAAAGCGGGAGACTTTACCGCCGCCATTTTGCACACGTCCGTCTGGAATACTACCACTCCCATTATTTAGTCCGATCACAGAAAAGGTGGAGGAATACAAAGAAGGCGCTGGAACGATGTTTTCATCATTCAGCGCATTCATGTCCCCTGATGGAGTTTCTGCTTTGCTGGAAGCCGTGCTATTTTCCTCTTCGGCATGTAACCTGGTGAAATCCTCTTCCCTCTCACATGAAGTTGTTGAAATCAAATCTTTTTTCAAATCTTTCTTCGTTGAACATGTCTCCTCCGTGTATGGCAATTCGAGAGATGCTGCACGAGGGCCCTCAAGTCCTGTATTCAGGCGAAATGTTCCATAATCTGATGTATGGCGTTGAAGTGGATATGCTTGTCGCCATGCCAAAAACCGATGACGTCTTCTTACTTTTTCATCGTTATCCACTTTCAGAGAGTAATCCTTGTCAACAAACATGTTACCACTACTACCACTATGTCCATTTTTCTGCCTCCTCGTTTTACAGTCATCTGAAAAAAGTGCCAAAAGCGGTTCATCAGTAGACGTCTTTGAGTGAAGGTCAATAATATTCTTATCCTTGTCATTCAGATAAAGCACATATTTTTGTGGCTTTCCTTGTGTCGATGTGGTGGTGGTGGTGGTGGTGATAGCAGTAGTTTTAGTTGCTGTGGTCTCTGAAGAAGAATTTACTGCCTTGTTTGTCTCATCTCCCTTCAATGCTGCAAAGAATGTCTTTGCTTCTTCTATCCCTATATCATGAGCATCCTTTACACGTTTGGCTTCCTCCTTCAACGCCACCTCCATATCTGTGTCTGCCTTCTTCTTTAATATTTTCCTCAAGCGATCACCTGGAATAAGACCAGATGTCTCTGCAATTAACCCACGAAGAAACTCAATGTTCGTTCCATCCTTTGCAGATGTGGGGATAATAAAAGGAAATACTTTTCTGTACTTACGTCTGTTCTTCGTGATGGTTGAATAAATCTGTCGCATCACAGAGCATACACGTGAGTGTGGAACAGAGTCACATTTTGTCAAAATTATGAAAAAAACACCATGAAGATTCTCCAGCCATGTAAAATAGCGTAAATCCACCTTTGTGAGTCCACGTTCACAATCAATACAGAAAAACACAGTGTTTACAGAACGTCTCACACCAAGGTATGCATCCGTAAGCGCGATTGCCTTGTCACGCCATTGATCTGACATCCCCTCAATACCAAATCCAGGAACATCCACAAATGTTAGTTGAATGCCGCCACCAGGGAGTTTCACAAGACCGTTTCCCTTCACGTTGAGATATTTCTGCATCTCTTCCGGTGATACACTTTGATAAAAAGAAATTTGTCGGGTTGTGTGTGGTGTACTACTAGTTTTTGCCAACGGTTGCCCCAGAAGTGCATTCAGTAAACTTGACTTTCCTGCAGACGCTTTCCCAACCAATACAATTTCCTGATATAAATCATTGATTTCAAAAAAGAAATTATGATTATCATACACACTCGGTTTCCGTCGCATCCGCCGTTGTTGTTGACTTTCAATCCATGTAGAAGAAGAAGACCCACAAACATCATCACCCCGCATCAAACCAGCCTGCTTAACCAATGTATAATGCTGTCCCAGCATCACTTTATTCCCTAGTTGTTTGGCCTCATCAGTAATCCTCCCAAAACTCAGCGGCGGCGGCGGGACCAGTTTGTCCTTGTACGTGTAGTCCGACGGGTTCGGGTGCGTCAAGTCGTACAGGACGCGGCGCCGCTGTGCAATCAACTTCTCGCGCTCCTCCTTGAATGCATCCGTCACCAACTCAATAACGTCGGCACCAACGCCGCGGGCCGCCGGGTGGTGTTCGCACAGTTTTGCCCGCTCCGCAGCGGCCGCCACCTCGCCCAGCCGCCCCGCGTGCACGTCGTCCAACACAACATCGCCGTCGACGTCGTCAGTCACGTCCCCGGGCGATCGCAGCAGCGCACCGGCGGCGGCGGGCGGCGGCTCCAACTCCATCAGCGCCACTTGCGTCGCGTGGCGGGGCCGCATCGACGGGGCGGCAGCGGCGGCCAGCTGAGCGCCGCCCATCACCTTGCGGTCCGCGGAGCCCTGCTGCGGGTAGCGCGGCGCTCTGCGCAGCGGCAGGCGGCCAAGAAGGTCGAAGGTCGCGGAGGAGGCGCTCCTCCATATCGGTGTTCCCGCACGCATCCACACACGCGCACACCTCCTATACTGCCGCTACTCACTACTGAAAGCAGGTAGTTCCAGAAAACAATGAGAAGAACACGGAAAGAGAGACAGAAAGATGTTGTTAACGGTAAGCATGTGTACACGAGAAGGGCCCCCCACATACAAAATGCGTTAAGGAAAGAAATCTAGAAACACATTCCATACAGGCACACACACACAAACACAGAAACACACACATAAATTTCCTATTTTTCTCCACAACACACAGGCAAAGAAATTCGTTAGATAGATCAATACATAAATTTAAAATATCCACGTCCTTCTTTCGTTTTTTCCCCCATTTGTTATTACTCAGATGATAGCTCGAAGGGCACTAAGAATAAAAAAACAACAGCACCAGAGACAAGGAAAGGAAAATCTTTTCTTCCCCAATTTCTTCTTTTTATTATTGTTTTCATCCTTATGTGTTCCTGCTTCTATCTTTCTTCTCTTACTACCATCTTTATTTTCCCCCTTTTGCTTTATTCCTTCATAACATCTTAATAATCCTTCTCTTTCATCTCTCCCCAGAGTTTCCATTCCCAGCAGAACTCGTCCTCTCAGTCAATCCTCGTCTCTTCTTCCTCTTGGTCGTCAGCAACACACAAGAGAAGAAAAGCACACATCCATGTATGTATTTCCTCACTCCATCTCTGCACACCCACCTGCTCCCAACCATAGATACATATACATGTACATGTATGTCACGAGGAAAGCAAAATGGAATCGAGAGTGTCAGAGAGAAAGAAAGTTCCCGTACGACCATTATCAAGCAATCAGGCAAACCGGTAAAAAAAAATATTACGGCGGAAGAAATAAAAGTATAGATGCCATTCAGAAAGAGAGAGAGAATGTGCGCGTCCATGTGCTAATGGATAGAAAATAAAACAAAGAAAATAGATGCATAATAAGCACATAGACACAAACACACAGAGAGTGATAAGAAATATGTCTACAAGGCAATTGTAAGGGGGAGGAAAAAATCGGGAATATATATATATATATATATATATATATATATATATATGTCGAAGTGATTAACAAACTGAAGAAAGAAACAAAAAAATGTTCACTACACCGAAACCTGTGGTGCAGCACCCTTGGCTGTGGTGGAGAATGGCGAGTCACGCATGCGCATGTGTGTATGTGTCGGCTCCCCGAAAGTGATAGTGCAGAAAGACAAGAAGAATATAAAAGCAAAGGCCAAGCACAAATTGAGCACAAACGATAAAAAAAAGGGGTAAATAGAAACACAACGAGACGAAAAAAAAACCTCAAAGACCAGTTAAAACCAGCATAAAATACTTCTTTTTTCGTTGTTTATCAACCTTATTCAAACTTCCTCACCTTCCTTCTCGCACGAATGTGCAGCGGCCTTTTATACGTGTGAAGCACACCACTTCATCCAGTTTACTCTTCCCTCCTCCATTCAGTTCTTGACCTCATCGGCTTTCTTTCCAACCCACCAACCCCCCATCACATCGTGTAAGACAATTGAAACAGCTCGCATTTCTTTACAAAGGGGATGCATACATACATACCGTGTCTGTGTGCATGTCCGCACAAATGCTTACTTTCTTTTATTTTTGTTCCCTTCTCATTATCTTCTTAGAGAAAAATCTAATACATACATTTTTTTTGTCTAGTCTCTCCTTCTCTCGGCATAGTTATCATTCGTTAATTTTTGTTTGGGGAAAACAACACAAAAAAGAGGAAACAGAAAAGAGAGCAGATCTTCCTATCTTTCTACCGTTTCCCTTCTTTTTCTTCATTTTTTTTTCTAAATTGCTTGTATTTGTACAGAGAAGTTGTGCAGCCACGGACTTTCATACAACATACATCAAGGGTAGTTATGTCGCGCTCAAGTAAAACAATTAAGAAAATACATGTATTTGCTACATCACTGTTTGAAAGCTTCCCATAGGCTCCCTTTTCTTTTCTTGCTTTGTTTCTTTTCCATTGCATTTCCCCTTCACAGTCATTTAGATATTGTTATTAATCATATTCTTTTCATGTTTGCCTTCACCATCATCCCCACAGTTATGACTTCTGGGGAGCATTTTCCCCTCACACAGCAGTTGTCTATTCCCATCACAATCATTCTTTTTCTTCTCAAGGGTATATACAGTTTTTTTACGTTACTGAATGGACTCAGTCCCTTATATATTCTTTCTTCATACACGGCCTTGCACTTTTTCTTCCTCATACCTCCTGTTTCCCTGTATATAAGAGGAAGTGGTCTGGCTCCTATCAGTGAATGAACACATCAATCATACGCCTCGCTCCTGCATGCACGCACATACTGCCTGACGTTTTGAAGATCACGCTTGAGTGCCTTGAGCTCATCGTTTTCCTTTTGCAGACGCTCAAGGAATCCATGCACCTCCTTGCCGTTGTCCTCAGCCACCTCGAGCCGTGCCACAAACTCTTCCTGCTCCTTCGCGTAGCTGCGCTGATTGTCCTCCAACTCACGCCTGGCCCCCTTAACCCACTCAGTCAAATCATTCAGCTCCTTCTCCAGCGCAGCCACATCACCAAACTGCTTTGCTTCATCGTCATACACACGCTGCTTCAATTTATCTTGCTCCGTCTGTGAGGAGAACATGCGCTGTTTCACGTGAGTGCCACGACGGAAGTGGTGGCGCTGCTCCTGATCCAGTTGGTTCAGCCGGGAGCGGGACTGCTTAATCTTTGCCATCTCCCCCTCGATACTTTCACGAAGTCTCGCCTTGGCCTTCTCGCGCTCGTCGGTGTTTGTATTGATCTTTTCCTCCTGGAGCCTACAGAGATCGGCAGCACTTGTATTAATTGCGTCAAGCTTCTCCTTCGCCGCGGCGACACGCCGAGGCAAATCTTCAATGTCCACCTTTACCCAGGAAGCAGCATCGCCAAGCGTCTCATCCGGTCTCTGCTGGCAAACATTTGTCCAAACATGCTGCACGCTGGACTGCTGGGCTTCCTCCTCAAGCGCGCGGATGTCACGCTCGACGGCAGGATCGTACTTCTTCATTATTTCATTTGTCGCCTCCAGTTGCTGTCTCGTACGCGCAGTGTCTTCCTTCACAACGGCAAGCTCCTTGCGCAGACCAACCACCTCACTATACAGCTGCAGCTGCGATTCAGTGGACTTCTCACGCTCCTGCAGCTCCCTCAGCTCCTTTTCCTTCAGCGCAATAGCTTCAAGAACAAAACGAAGGGAACTCTGACAGGGGTTTTGTATTGGTATTTTTTCTCCATCATGATCGTCCTTCAGTACGACCTGCGGCTGCTCAGGGTCTGCGGACCTGTGCGAGGAGCGGCGCTGCGCCAGGGCAGCTTTTGCCGCCGCTGCCCTTGCTCGAGCAAGAGAAAGGCGTTCTTCCGCGCTTAGCCCCGTTAACTCCGATTCAACAGCAATATTTTCTTCACTTAGCTTACCGACCTTAGCATTCGCTTCCTTTGCCACCCCGCCGGCATCCACATCGTGAAGTTCCTCTTGAGGGTTGATTTCAGGCATCTCCAGCTCCCTGGAATCAAACGTCGGGCCGCCGGCAGCACGGCGTGCGAACACACGACAGCCGGTCCCAACCATTTCTTTCGTGGTGCCGTACATTGGCCCTGTCGTCTCAACAAGTACACTCATGCCGCTTAGGATGGTGTGAATGGATTGCTCTTGCTTTGCGTTCCGCGCAGTGTGTGTGCACGGCTCGTCTGATAGATGAGTTCTGTTGTATTTGTGGCTGTATGGAGTACACTCCTTTTCTTGCGTCACTTTCTTGTCTCAGCAAACGGGTTTCAATGATAAATGTCTTTTGACGTTGATTGTCTTTCTCAGTTTTTCTATCTCACGGTCGGGGCCCACACACACGCAGAGCATTAGATGGCAGCGCAGAGCACGGCAGGGTGAAAAAAAGGAGGAAAGGGAAGAAAAGGAAGAGTACAGTGACGGAGAGGCACAACAGACAACAGTGGGGGCACTGCAGGTAGAACAAGTGCCACCGCGCCGCTTCGCCTCACCAGCAAATAAAAGTAACGGCCCAGAGCGACACACTGGGAAGCAAAAAAGAAAAGAAAAAGAAGTAAAAACTAATGAAAAAAAAAAAACGGGTGTTTAGAGATTCTGCTCCACTCTCACGTCAGGATATGAAAAGAGAAGATGGAAAGAGCTGAGTTGGGGTCTTTGTAGGTTTCTGCTTTCATTCAGACACAAAGTAAACATGTAGAGGAGCGATTGTTCCAAACAGTAAATGGGGAGCTTACCAACCACACACATATATCTGTAGGCCCCTGCAGTTATTGCAGTGAAGATAAGGCGGAAGAAAGAAAGATAAAAAAAGGAAAAATCATATACATTATGTGTGTACGTATGTACAATGATGCAAGGCAACCAGGTGCATGTGTATGTGATGGAGTAGCAGCGAACAGGCTAACGGAAAGTAATGCATGCACAGAGAAAAAGAAAAGTTCACGCCTTGATGACTGCACACAGTATCATCGTCTTTACTTGCGGTTGTTTGCCCCTACGCACTTCTCAACGATTACCAGAACATTTTACGGGTTTTTTTTGTTTCGTTTTTCGTGGGAAAAACAGAAATGAGCACAGTGGTCCCCGTAACAGAGCTTCTTTTTGTGCGTAGGAGCAAAAAGGAAAAGAAACAAAGAAAATGAAAATGAAAATGCAAAAAAAAAAATCTAATCCACACCGATTTACAACACCCACGCCAAAAAATCCAAAAACAACACAAAACGCTGTACAAGCAATGATATATCACTTGTTGTTTTGGCTTTCACAACACAAAATAAATTTTAAAAGGTGCGACTAATATCTGGGCCACAAGGCTTTCCACTACCAAATACAGCAACAGGAATACAGCTTTCCCTACCACAAAAATCAGATATAGACGGAGAGGAGGAGGCACCACTTCCTATCAAGCTCAATCATACGCTTCACGGTTTCGAACGCGAGCGTAGATCAGGACATGCTGAAGATCACGCTTGAGTGCCTTGAGCTCATCGTTTTCCTTTTGCAGACGCTCAAGGAATCCATGCACCTCCTTGCCGTTGTCCTCAGCCACCTCGAGCCGTGCCACAAACTCTTCCTGCTCCTTCGCGTAGCTGCGCTGATTGTCCTCCAACTCACGCTTGGCCCCCTTAACCCACTCAGTCAAATCATTCAGCTCCTTCTCCAGCGCAGCCACATCACCAAACTGCTTTGCTTCATCGTCATACACACGGTGCATCAATTTTTCTTGCTCCGTCTGAGAGGAGAACATGCGCTGTTTCACGTGAGTGCCACGACGGAAGTGGTGGCGCTGCTCCTGATCCAGTTGCTTCAGCCGGGAGCGGGACTGCTTAATCTTTGCCATTTCCTCCTCGATACTTTCACGAAGTTTCGCCTTGGCCTTCTCGCGCTCGTCGGTGTTCCTGTTAAACTGACCTTCCCGCGAACAGTAAACATTCGCAGCACTTGTATTAATTGCGTCAAGCTTCTCCTTCGCCGCGGCGACACGCCGAGGCAAATCTTCAATGTCCACCTTTACCCAGGAAGCAGCATCGCCAAGCGTCTCATCCGGTCTCTGCTGGCAAACATTTGTCCAAACATGCTGCACGCTGGACTGCTGGGCTTCCTCCTCAAGCGCGCGGATGTCACGCTCGACGGCAGGATCGTACTTCTTCATTATTTCATTTGTGGCCCCCAGTTGCCTTTTCATACGCGCAGTGTCTTCCTTCACAACGGCAAGCTCCTTGCGCAGACCAACCACCTCACTATACAGCTGCAGCTGCGATTCAGTGGACTTCTCACGCTCCTGCAGCTCCCTCAGCTCCTTTTCCTTCAGCGCAATAGCTTCAAGAACAGAACGAAGGGAACTCTGACGACCATGGAGAACACCACCTAAATCTGAATTCGTTACGGCCACATCACCGACCTCGCCGTATCCAGCGTTCATAGCATGAGTGCCTTCGTGATGGTGTGCCTCACGCTCATCCAGCTCCCTGGAATCAAGAGTCGGGACACCGGCAACGCCGTCCACGGCTTGCTTCACTTGCGACCCCTCGTTCTCGCATGGATAGTCATCAACAGATGTTCGGGCGTCATTCATTGCGCTCATGCCGCTTAGGATGGTGTGAATGGATTGCTCTTGCTTTGCGTTCCGCGCAGTGTGTGTGCACGGCTCGTCTGATAGATGAGTTCTGTTGTATTTGTGGCTGTATGGAGTACACTCCTTTTCTTGCGTCACTTTCTTGTCTCAGCAAACGGGTTTCAATGATAAATGTCTTTTGACGTTGATTGTCTTTCTCAGTTTTTCTATCTCACGGTCGGGGCCCACACACACGCAGAGCATTAGATGGCAGCGCAGAGCACGGCAGGGTGAAAAAAAGGAGGAAAGGGAAGAAAAGGAAGAGTACAGTAACGGAGAGGCACAACAGACAACAGTGGGGGCACTGCAGGTAGAACAAGTGCCACCGCGCCGCTTCGCCTCACCAGCAAATAAAAGTAACGGCCCAGAGCGACACAGTGGGGAGAAAAAAAGAAAAGAAAAAGAAGTAAACACTAAACAAAAAAAAAACAGATTGGGGGGAAAGGACCTTTTTGTCTTCTTTACCCTCCTCACCTGATCATGTAATTTCACCAAAACCCCATCTACTTAAACCCATCAGCCCCTCCACTACTCACAAACAGACGTCAATATATATATATATATATATATATATATAAGAACACACTCATAGCGGCAAAGAAATTTCGCCACAAGATCATCCATACAATCAATCAAACGTGCACATAACGAAAAAGAAAACAAAAGAACACGATATAGCTTAACCAAAAAACAACAAAAAATTCTAGATGCTGGCAATTGCATACACATCCAAGAAGGAGTAGAGATACATCATCCACGCAAATTCCCACTAACAGAGACATAGATACAACACCAATAGCCGAACGACAAAGAGAGGAAGGAAGTAAATACAAATACATACAAAAAATATAAGGGAAGGGAAAATAAAAAGCCACATAGCGTACAGTTCTACAGTCACACGAATAACAACAAAAAAACCCTCCGCTAAGAAGTAGAGAATAGTTGCTCTCTTCTTCTTTCATAAACAATGAAGCATACAAGACATATTCTCAATTATCGACAGTGAAAGTGTCCAGAAGCACCACAAAAAAAAAAGAACAAGACACTCCGACCAAACGACATACACGGACAAAAACTCATAACGAAACATAAACAACAAATGTCCTCCAGTTCATACCCATACAACAGAAAAAAACGCAAAAAGCGACCAATATCTGGGCCACAAGGCTTTCCACTACCAAATACAGCAACAGGAATACAGCTTTCCCTACCACAAAAATCAGATATAGACGGAGAGGAGGAGGCACCACTTCCTATCAAGCTCAATCATACGCTTCACGGTTTCGAACGCGAGCGTAGATCAGGACATGCTGAAGATCACGCTTGAGTGCCTTGAGCTCATCGTTTTCCTTTTGCAGACGCTCAAGGAATCCATGCACCTCCTTGCCGTTGTCCTCAGCCACCTCGAGCCGTGCCACAAACTCTTCCTGCTCCTTCGCGTAGCTGCGCTGATTGTCCTCCAACTCACGCCTGGCCCCCTTAACCCACTCAGTCAAATCATTCAGCTCCTTCTCCAGCGCAACCACATCACCAAACTGCTTTGCTTCATCGTCATACACACGCTGCTTCAATTTATCTTGCTCCGTCTGTGAGGAGAACATGCGCTGTTTCACGTGAGTGCCACGACGGAAGTGGTGGCGCTGCTCCTGATCCAGTTGCTTCAGCCGGGAGCGGGTTGCTTTCAGTTTTGCCATCTCCCCCTTGACACTTTCACGAAGTCTCGCCTTGGCCTTCTCGCGCTCGTCGGTGTTCCTGTTAAACTGACCTTCCCGCGAACAGTAAACATTCGCAGCACTTGTATTAATTGCGTCAAGCTTCTCCTTCGCCGCGGCGACACGCCGAGGCAAATCTTCAATGTCCACCTTTACCCAGGAAGCAGCATCGCCAAGCGTCTCATCCGGTCTCTGCTGGCAAACATTTGTCCAAACATGCTGCACGCTGGACTGCTGGGCTTCCTCCTCAAGCGCGCGGATGTCACGCTCGACGGCAGGATCGTACTTCTTCATTATTTCATTTGTGGCCCCCAGTTGCCTTTTCATACGCGCAGTGTCTTCCTTCACAACGGCAAGCTCCTTGCGCAGACCAACCACCTCACTATACAGCTGCAGCTGCGATTCAGTGGACTTCTCACGCTCCTGCAGCTCCCTCAGCTCCTTTTCCTTCAGCGCAATAGCTTCAAGAACAGAACGAAGGGAACTCTGACGACCATGGAGAACACCACCTAAATCTGAATTCGTTACGGCCACATCACCGACCTCGCCGTATCCAGCGTTCATAGCATGAGTGCCTTCGTGATGGTGTGCCTCACGCTCATCCAGCTCCCTGGAATCAAGAGTCGGGACACCGGCAACGCCGTCCACGGCTTGCTTCACTTGCGACCCCTCGTTCTCGCATGGATAGTCATCAACAGATGTTCGGGCGTCATTCATTGCGCTCATGCCGCTTAGGATGGTGTGAATGGATTGCTCTTGCTTTGCGTTCCGCGCAGTGTGTGTGCACGGCTCGTCTGATAGATGAGTTCTGTTGTATTTGTGGCTGTATGGAGTACACTCCTTTTCTTGCGTCACTTTCTTGTCTCAGCAAACGGGTTTCAATGATAAATGTCTTTTGACGTTGATTGTCTTTCTCAGTTTTTCTATCTCACGGTCGGGGCCCACACACACGCAGAGCATTAGATGGCAGCGCAGAGCACGGCAGGGTGAAAAAAAGGAGGAAAGGGAAGAAAAGGAAGAGTACAGTGACGGAGAGGCACAACAGACAACAGTGGGGGCACTGCAGGTAGAACAAGTGCCACCGCGCCGCTTCGCCTCACCAGCAAATAAAAGTAATTCATAACCGTTTTCATTTCCCATGATATCAATGAAACGCAGAAACATAAATATATAAATAAATATAAATCTACCCGGATATATATAAATATATATATATATATATATATATATGTATGAATGTGTATGAGTTAACTAAAGATCATTGACGTGTGAGATGTGTCATTTAAAAGAATAAAGAAACACAAATCAACGCCATGCATTAAGCCGGGGTTCCTGTGAGTCGTGTTGCTATCATCCTTCCCTCGGCTTGTTTGATTTAATTTATTTTTTTGTTCTTCCTTGGCTTAAAGTGTATTCCTATTTCTTTCGGCGTTTTATTTCAACTCATCTCCCCCCTCATCATCACACAGAAACAGACATAGTGGCATATACATATATGCCCAAAGAAAAAAAAAAAAAAGGCTGCGAGTGTTTTGTACGCCGCATCAGCTCTCACCACGGCTTCAGACTCACGACTGTGTTCTTGTTTGTTTGCTTTTTTTTTGAAGGAACGAAAAAATAAAGTAAAATAAAAAGCAAAAGAGTGTGTTGGCCAGGGTCAATGGAAGTATCCAAAGAAGTACTTCTCCTTCGCCCTTTTTCTTTATGATTTTCTCTCTTTGAGATAAAATAAATAGATTAATTATTCAAAAAAAAAAGAAAAGTAAAATACATAATCATCGTCTTCTATACATAAATATTTCTGTATTTGTTTGTGTGAGTGACACCAGAAAAAAAAAAAAAGAAAAAACGGCGGTGTGGAAAGAAAGAACACAGAAACATTCGTAATAAAAAGCATATGCCAAAAAAAAAAAACCTATGGAATTGTACCGCATATATATATATATATACATGTATATACGTATAGAAATAGAGATACATGCATGCATCCATGAAACTCTGTATGTATATGTACATACGATGTGTGTACTCGCTGTTGTTTCCTCCATTTGCCTCTTCTATCAATGTGTATAAACGTGTATACATAAATCTCAAGAAATGTCGCGGATAACAACCACAAAAGAGATGCGCAGAACACAAAAAAAAAAAAAAAAGAGAGGAAGAACAAACAAACAAAAAAACAAGACAAATAAAAAAAGAAAGAGAGACGTGTAATAATATTCATGTCATCTCATTTTTACTTTATTACCATAAATTGTTGCTGGTGGTGCCTGCATCCCTCATCTTGTCTCATAACCCCTCCCCGTTCATTTTCTTTCTTACTCTCCTTCTGTATGCACGCACAGTCATTCACACGCACACAGAAGGAAATGAAAAAAGAAGAGTGGTGGGGACACAAGAAATAAGTCAGCAAGACGAAAACAAAAAAAAAGAAAAAAAAGAAGGAGTGATATGGAAAATAAAATAAAATAAAAGGGGGAAAAATCATGGCCTTTTGTTTAATGCAAAGATAATGCCAGCGAGGCGCCCTCACATCAGATCACATCCGCACCGCACTGCACCAAACAAAAAAAAACATTCGACTTTTCCCTTCATTTCTCTTGCTTCTTTGACACTCCAGCGAAACACAGACGGCGCGGGGACAAAAAAAGGAAAAAAAGAATAAAATGAAGAGAAGAGAGAATCAAAAAAAAAAAGAATGAATGAATGGATGGGAGATGTGTGGGAGAGTACCGACTGCAGCCCACAGTTCCCAGCAAGCACATGAAGGTGCGCATAAATTTGCAAAAAAAAAACAGCGCAGGCATAAATAGATCTTGCAAATACAAATACATAAATCGAGAATAGATGTGCACATGCCTAGGCACACAACCTCGTATATATATATATATATATATATATATATATATATATATCATTAGATGATAATTTTTAGAGGAGAGCAAGAAAATATCAATTGCTCAGAAAGGAGGGAAAAAAAACTCACAAAAAAAAAAGCGTGTGTTTGCAGTCTCTACTCCATCCCCACATTCATACTTGAAAATCGAGGATGGGAGAAGCTAAGTTCAAATCCTCGTAGTTTTCTTCTTTCATTCACAAGGGCAGAAAAATTGTCTCCTTCTTTGCTTCTGAATACTTGCTGGGAAGTCAACTCTCTCTCTCTCTCCCACTCTCCCTCTACATGCATGTATCTTCCCCTTCGCAGCCCCACATCTATTCTTCTTGTTTGTTTGCTCGTTTGTCTTCTTTTCTTCCGCCTTGTGACTTATCATCGAGTTCTTTACGCATATATACAGAAAGAAGGAGGCACAGGCATACATGAATAAATAAATAAATAAAAATATATATATATATATATATATCTTCTGCTGTTTTTTCGTTTTAAATAAATAATAAATAAAAGCAAAGAAAAGGGGGAAACTATATATATATATATATATATATATATATATATATATATATATCATGAATGTGGGATGATAACGCAGAGCAAATAAACACTAAAGAAAGAAAAAAATCAGTAACACGGTAAAAATAAAAATAAAGAAGCTAGTCAAACAACTACGCAGGAGTAATGTAAATAATAACTGTTGTATACAACTGTAAACAAAATCATAAGCACAATAGTATATAAAATATATATAAATTTGGATAAGCAGAAGAAAGCAAAATGAAAAAGAAAAAAAGAAATCAGAAAATAAAAGAGAATAAAAATAAAAACAAGTCAAAAATAAAACAAAAAAGAGGTCAAGAAGAAAAAACAGTAATCTATCTCTCTATATATCTATCTATATATATATAGAGATAGATAGAGAGATAGAAACAAATGGATTTTAAAAAAACTGGAAAAATAAGAAAAATAAGAAAAGAAAAGAAAATAAAAAGGAAGGAAGAAAAGAAGCACCGAGTAGACGTGTGAATATGCGCAGTTCACATATGTCAAAACCGCAACAGGGATTCCCGGGTGTCTACCAAATCACTACAATTCACACATTTCCTTTTTTTCCCTCCTCTCTCACGGGTGTGTTTACTCAATCCAAACTCCTATAAAGGTGGTGGGACCAACACATGTAGTGATAAAAAAAAAATCAACAAAGAAGAACAGAAAACAAAAGAGCAAACAAGCAAGCAAAAGAAATTTTCGCTTATCATATATATATATATATATATATATATATATATTTCCTTCTTCACTCGAAAAAGTAATAACATCCGGCCGAATGACGCATAAATAAAGAAAATAAAGGAAAACAGAAAAAAGGAATCAAATTTTATCAGCAAAAAAAAATAAAGAAAAAATGAGACGCGGGGAAAAATAAGCAGAAAAACAATTAGCTATTTTTTTCCACCTTTCTTTCTTTTTTCTTATTTTATTTTTTTTTGAGTTGGAGATATTTTAAAGATGATAATAAAAAACAAATGAAAAAAAAAAGCAATAACAACAAAAAAAAACGAGAAAATTGAGCAGGTAAGTAAGTAAATAATTTTAAAGAAAAAACAAGTCTCAAATCGCTCTCTCCCTCTCTCCCCTTCCCCCTTTTGTCATAGAAGCATGCGCACGGCGGAAATATTGTACGGGTCGTGCCTCCACTTATCCCCGAATACTTGACGGAAACTCCCCGACAAGTTCATCGACGACGTGCTGATTCCCTCGTCTCTGCTCGAGGCGGCGATGGAGTCGGACTTCAAGTCGCGGAGAAAGATGGGCCGCATGTACACAGCATCGCCGGCATTCTCGCTCTTGTTGGACGCGGGGGAATTAATTCCCTCCATGGAGACAATGGAAGTTGAAATGTCGCAGCAGTTGCCTGTATAATATGCAGATGCTGATTTATTATTATTATTATTAGTAGTAGTAGTATGTACGGCATCTGTAGCACACTGCGGGGGATGTGACTCAGCACCGTGGTGGTTTGTTGTAGGCATGAGTACAAGGTTAAGTGATGTTTCGGGCTTGTGGGTTAATAACGCACCACAGTTTACAGCAGTATTACTATTATTATTAGTAGTACAATATGATCCCAAAGTGTTTTTCGCATAGTCAGGCCGTGAACGACTTTTTCCATGTATGTATGTCTGTGTGGCGATCCTCTCCCTGTACACTTCACTGCTTTGAAACAAACAAAAACCTCGGGCTTGTGTTTGCTGCGTACATGGCAATGTACGATACTGCGCAGACATTGAATGATTCTTGGAATCCATATGAATGTTTCCTTGTGACTCTGATGTTGACAATGGTAATGATATTGATGTCTGCATCATCTGCGCACTTCTACGTCTTGACCGACGACCGAGCCGAAGTTCCGGATCACATCTGACCACCTCTTTGCATAAATGCAGGAAATTACACTCCTCTGCGAAAAGACAATGCTCTTCATAGTGCAATCGACATACAAACACGTCATTTGCCTCAAGAATAACTAATGGTGCTTCCATTGGTGTCTGCCCATCCTCATAAAACGATTGACGGCACAACTCCAGAGAATTACGATCCTCCTCAGAAATCTCCTGCAGCATTCTATAAATCGGTATAGTATACCCAATTCGATGCAGTGGAATATAACCATTCTCATAATTACTCTCCGGGATGTGTACATACACGTTGGAGAGCCACGGGTGGGTCTCGCAGACGCTAGACATTCCCATGTCCCCGTGCAGCGGGCAGCAGCGGGGGAGGCAGCCGACCCGCCCCCTCAGCGCCGCGACCGCGCCCGGGCCCGCGTGGACCTGGTGGCACTCCGCCCCCTGGCGGCAGCGCCCCAGCAGGAAGAGCTGGCAGAGGCTTGGGATCGTCGCCCGCCGCTGCGCCCGCGTGGGAAATATCGAGCAGCACGGGATCAACAACTTCCGCGTCGCGGGGTCAAGCACAACCATGCAGGGGACACCGTCCTCGTTGTACACCTCGCCGGACCTCGCCTCGAGCTCAGGGGCCAACGGCTGCATCGCGGGAACTGATGTCTGGCTGTACGTGTTTTATGTATATATATATATATATATATATATATTCACAGATAGATAGATATAGATATAGATATATAATATTCTCTTTGTTAGTGTTATTATTATTATTATTCTCTCTTGACTAGTTTGAGTGCGTGTAATCTGTCGATGCAGTTTGATGCTTTCCTAAGAAGAGATAACAAGAAAAAAAAAGGAAAAAGAACTGCAGTGAAAATCAAAGCAAATTAATTAATTAATTAAAAGCAGCACATCAGAGCAGATCAGATAAAAAAACACGGCAATTCCCCCCACCCACCTCACTTCATTGCTTCTCACACATGCATGTATACAGACAGAGGCGTGTATACATTTCCCCTCACCCTCACAGACACACACAGAGAAAGAGAGAGAGAAAATACAAATGAATCTTGTTGATGTTGTATCGTCCTCCCTTTTCCTCCACCACAGCATGTAATCCACCTCCTTCCTATTCCCCACTCACCCTCACTCCGTTCGAGAATTGGAAACAAACAAACAAGCAAATAAATAAAAAGCGGAAAAGGAGGAATAGTCGTCCGCTCAATTTCCTTTTTTTTTGCTTAATGTACGCCTTGTTTTCATTGACAAGAATCAGTTTTTGTTTTCTCCTTCCTCCCCACTACACACCTCATGTTCAATCATCATAAAAAAAAAAATTTGGTTTGCGTTTTCTCCTCCGTTTTATTTGTCCCTCTTCTTTTCATCCCCCTCATCATCGTCGACTGCAGCGTTGCATGCATGAGAATGAAGAGAGAGAGAGATAGAGAGAGGGAGGGAAACGTCGTTCATGTCAAAAAAAAAAAATCGATAAAAATAATATATAATACAACATAATATATATATGCGGGAGGAAGGGGGGTAGGAGCATCTCAAATTCTCGCAGCACTCGTCAGCAGAAAACAACGCTGCCATTCTGTTACAATGGCTCACACCTCTTTACACATGTATACATAATATACACATGGGTGTGCATGTATGCAGGCAGATCTGTGCTGTGGTAAGAATTACAAGGAGGAAGGGTGAGGGGGGAGAATATATATGGAATAAAGAAACGAAAAGAAAAGCAAAAATAAAAATAAAAATAAAAAATATCAATCAAACAAAGAATGAAATTTTTTTTTTACACGGATGAATGAATAAATGTATATAGCCGGAGAGGCATGTATACATAAAGACATACACGATGTATACAGATACCTATACACACACACAAAAAAAAAAAAAGGGAAAAAGAGAGAGGAGAAAAAAAAGGAATAGGAAATAAATACGAGCGCCAATGGAGAGCAGTAAAAAAAAAGGAGGAGGGGGGGGGGAAACAGTCATCGGCAGCAGAATGTAGTATGTGGTCGGAGAATAAATCCCTCAGGTCTTCCCCCACACACACCCTTCTCATTTTGCCCGTTTGTTTGTTTTTTGGGGAGGGGGGCATTATTTCATTTATTCTCTTTTTGTGTTCAGTTTCCCAATAAGTTCTCCATTAGTGTCACGAAAATCTTACAAGAACAACAGCAAAAAAAAAAAACATTTGTGTGGGGTGGGGTAATGTGTTATTCTTGTGCAATTCCGTTCTATTTTTATTGTCTTTTTCTTTTCCCCTTCAGTTCTTTCTTTGCTTCAAATCATTCCTCTTATTTTTTTTTATTTTTCTTTTTCCTTATGGCTGCCGTCAATCCTCAGTCGTTCTGATTCCACAGACAGATGTATACATACATACATACATCCTTCTTTATCTTTTGTTCTCATCACTTCTCACTTACAACTAAAAGCTCAGTTATTTATATGTTTACCTTCGCCTTGTATGTATACATGTGGACACAATGCATACAAACATATATATTTATATTTATTTATTTTATTTTTGCTTCAACGCAACAAATCAAAGAACAAATGGAGAACCAAGAGTGAACGTGGAACACAAAAAGAAAAAAAGAAAAGAAATAAAAATAAAAGGAGATCATTCACACACCTATCTCCGTATATATATTTATATTTGCTGTGGTCTTCATGCCTCCCACCATAAGGAGACATAAGAAACAAAAAAGGAGAGTGGCCACCATCGTCAAAAAGAGCGGGCGCAGAGAAATACACAAACACACAATAATAATATAAATATAAATATATATAAAACAACATAAGAGGGAAAAAAAGGAAGAGAAGTGGGGAAATGTAAGAAGAGAAAAAACAAAACAAAAAAATAAAACTCTTTTCGTTTTTCATATTTTTTTCTTTTCTCACAATTTTCCCCCTTACCATCTCTTCTTTTTTTCTTCTTCATGTTTCAACTAGTTTGCTTCTCTTTTCCTAAAAAAAAAACACACTCACCAGGAAAAGACAAGAAGAGTAGAGAAAGAAGACGATGAAGCAAACGAGTAGATAAGAAAAAAAAAGTTCTTTGAAAATAAAAATAAGTAAATAAATAAGAGGTGATGAGGACACGTTTGTTCCCTGTACCACCAATGAAAAGATTAAGACAAATAAAACAGATAAAACGGACAAAAAATAAAATGAAATAAAAAATATATAAAGAAGACATGTGGCACTCTTGGGTATTTTGTTGAGCTTTCCACGTAATTATTTTTCTTGTAGTTGTTGTTCCTTGGGTGGGCTCACACACATACACAGGCATGAAGAAGGCCCAAAAAAAATAAATATAAAAATAATGTCAGAGGCAGAGAGGCGGAGAGAGAGAGACAGAAAGCAAAAAAAAAAGGGAAACTACAGGATGGATGTATCCTCGCCGTGCAGCAGTCTGGCGGCCCCGTATGGATTGTGTTGCCAGTGGCGCCTCATGCGGGTCGACGGCGTCAAGAGTGAATCACCAACATCTGTTACTATATTATTATCATTATTATTTTTCAATACAGCTGATGGGAATGTGTTGAATGAATTGTCGGCGATGCTTAAGCTCTGAATGCTTCCCTCTGCAACTGATGCGGAGAAACTTTCATCGGGCGTGTATGGAGTCGGCGCCAGCGGCACGAGAATTCTCGCGGGATCAATTCTTTGATGTATTTGCTGCGGTGGTTGTAGTGGTGAATACATCGGATAGGAAGAAACTGCCTGTGCACCCCAGTTGCTATTATAACTACTACTGCTGTTGTAGTTATTATTATTATTATTCTGGGGCATCATTGGCCAGAATTCAGATGGTGTATTATTATTAATATTACTAATACCATTATTCACAAAGGAATCAGGTGCAGAGCAATGTAATGGATATCCCCGAAGTTGCTGCTGGCGTGAAATAGAGGCAAATACAGAAGTACCTTGTTGGCCTTTGGGAACAAAATTTTGCGTCTCGGGTCCGTTGCCCTGAAGAGTCATAGAAGAAGAAGACGCCAAAGAAGCTGTTATTTCCTTGCATAGATGTAAGAACCTGCAGTCCTCCGCATAGCGACAGCGGTCAAAGATGTGTAAACGACATATAACCTGGTCACTTGCATCTAGTATCATCATGCGTGGGTCTTCCCTTTGGAAATCTATTTTATTAATAATATTGATATTATTATCATTATTAATATTATCTTCATAAGCATCGGCCCCTCCTCCTCCTCCATCTTGCTCTTCTTCTTCCGTGGGTGATGACATCACACGATCCGGTCTCTCTTTCAATAAACGACGCAGTGCGGCCGTGTAGCTTACACGCCTCAATGGGATATAATAACAGCCGCCCTCCCCATCGACATCCTCGTCAACCTCCTCGTAATTAATCGCCGGGATATACAAAACAACACGTGAGGCCCACGACCGTTCATTCATGACATCCGCGTGGTCCATGTCCCCGTGCAGCGGGCAGCAGCGGGGGAGGCAGCCGACCCGCCCCCTCAGCGCCGCGACCGCGCCCGGGCCCGCGTGGACCTGGTGGCACTCCGCCCCCTGGCGGCAGCGCCCCAGCAGGAAGAGCTGGCAGAGGCTTGGGATCGTCGCCCGCCGCTGCGCCCGCGTGGGAAATATCGAGCAGCACGGGATCAACAACTTCCGCGTCGCGGGGTCAAGCACAACCATGCAGGGGACACCGTCGGGCCGCCTCGCCAGGTGCCGGCTGGTAATCGGCGTGGAGTTGCTGCTGGGCGGGAATGAAGACATTGCAATAAAGAAGGAAATAGGGGTCGAAGAGTTTCTATATTTTTTTTTTCCTTTTTTTCTATTCTTTGTATGTTTTTCACTTGGATTGTCTGGGAGGGGGGAGGGTTTCTTTATTTATTTTTCTTTTTTTTGTTTTTTTGCGTCTGTCTATCCGCCTGTAGGTAGGTATGTATCCTACTCCTCACTTCTCGCTGTTCCTTTCCTGTGGGCCTGTATGTACGTATGTGAGGCAAAGAGAGAGAGAGAGAGAGACTAAAGCAGTATGTATTTATATGCGTATTTTAAATATATAAATGCAAATTGCTTCTTCTTGACTGTCAGTTTGCCCTTTCTTTTTTCCTTCGTATGTGTGTTTGTTTATCTCTTTATTTTCCAATAATATGTGCATAGAAAAGAGGAAAAAAGAAATTTTAAGCGAGAAATGCGTGGTGTACTAAATATATTTAACATATATATATATATATATATATATGAAATCCCAGATAGATGGAGCAGAATACATCGCCATCGTCATCATTTTTTTTTTCATTTTTAATGGGGAGTGGTGATATACACAGCTACACACAGAATCATAATGTTGAGAAATAGAAGACAAAAAATAAAAATAAAAAAAGAAAAGAAAAAAAACATGAGAAAGAAATGAAAAAGAGACAAGTAGATTATAGTGATGAAAATGACAATGTCCCCCACCCCCTCCTCCCTCCCTACTGAGTCCTCGCGGTATTATTATTATTTCTTTGGTGTTGTTTCTGCGAGATACTTAACGTCTCCTATTTCATTTTGGCACATCATCGCGCTTTACTAGTGCTCTTGAACACATTCTGATAAACTGTTGTTGTTGCTGTTGTTTTTCTTCTTTTACTTTCTCTTATTTCCTCCTTTTCTTTCTTTTTTTTTTAATTTTCTATTTCCCTCTCGTTCTCTCTGCATATATATTAAGGCATAGATACATGTATACATACATACCGAAAAAGAAAATAAAAATAAAAAAGAAAGAAAAAGAAATGCATGAGAAACCATAAATAAATACATAAATAAATAAATGTCTTTTTTCTTTTCCTTTTCATTTTCGTTCTCATAATTCTTGTCAATACTCTCTTCTTTCTTTTTCAAATGCATAGATACATAGAGAAGAAAAAAGAAATATACAGACACGTTCCAACGCATTATTATCTACTTGTAGCCAACAATAAAAGATGAAAGGAGAAGTCAACAAAAAAAAAAAAGAAAAGGCAGCGGACGCCATTAAAAAAAAAAAAAAACATGGTAGAAACTAGGCATGCATACACAGCTACCCGTCATTTCGTATATATATATATATATACATTTGTTTTTATTTTTATTTTTTATTTATTTCCATACATCATTATATCTGACTATTTTCTCTCTCTTTGAAGGGAGAAACACAAAGGTGAGAAAGTGTAAAACGATGCATGTCTCCTCGTTTTTCTGTTGTCTTCTTTATTTTTTTTTTATTTTTTTTTCCCCACAGATACATACATGTATGCATACAAGACCACGAAACAAATTAAAAAAATATATTAAAAAAAAAAAAGAAAAACTTGTTGCTCTTCACATCATCGTCATGTAGCAAAGGCACACGTGCAGGCAGAGACATGCAGTTATTCATCTTCACATGTTCCTCCAGCCGTGCACCGCAACAAGAAGAGAAAAGAAGAAAAAAGGAATAAAATTTCAAATGTTACAAAATAAAAAAAATAAAAAAAAGAAAGGAGGGTAAGAAAGAGTAAACAAAAATAAAACAAACTAAGAAATAAAAACCAAAAAATGAAAGGAGAAAAAAACTTCGGTTTTATTATTATTTTCTCTTCTTGTTTTTTTTCTTTTCTTTCCTGCACTATTTGTGTGCATGTACTTTCCTTCACGTCGTTTACACATACTCTCTCTGTTATCGCTAAGGAAGGAAGGAGATGCATAGAGATATATAGATAAGGGAGGAGAAAACGTATTTTTTTTCTTTTTTTTTTTTTGATGGCCGTCATCAAACAGTACAAAGAAAAAAACAACAATAATAATAAAATAAGCAGAAAAAATAAAAAAAACTCGGCATGGGTAATATAGTAAAGAAAAAAAAGGAAGGAAATAAAGACATGAAAACAGAGCCCACTCGAAATGGCGTGCGTACTAAAACAAATAAAGAATGTGAATGCGAGGGAAGTTCAATACAGACTCAGTTATTTACATATATCTTGGGGTATTCTGTCAGGTGCACGTAAAGAAAGGGAGGTGTATTAAATATAAAACATGCTTTTTTTTATTATTTTTTCTCTCTGTTTGTTTTCCTTCGTAAGTTTATCCGGCAAGTGATAGATAATGTCAAAATAAAAATGGGAAAAACAAACGATGTTTCGTTTCTCTGTATGTATATCCAAATCCATATGTATACATTATGTATATAAGGTATGTGTGTACTTTCTCTTCTTATTTTTGGTTTTGTACTGTCTATTTCGTAAACCAACACACACACACACGCGGAGATATATATTCAATTATGCTCAGTTTCTCGTGTGGTGACTTTTTCTTTTTTTTTTAATTATATTTTTCTCTTGTCCGCTTATTTCTCTGTAGGTTAACGTGCACCTCGATGTTTCTTTCGTTTCTCGCTTCTTTGTTTCTTCTCATGTTTATTATCATTATTACATAAACGACATCACGGGCGGTAGTGTCATGTCTGCCTTTGCATTCCTCTGGTGCTGCGCCATTCTCCCTGGGCGGTTCTTTCCACTGTAGCCGGGCACAGTCCCAACAAAGGCTGAAGGTGCATTCATGTTTTGACCCTGCTGATGTATGTATGTATGTTGTCGTGGGCCTTGCCGTGGTTGTTGTGGGAGCCATACAGCAGGGTAGGCAACGGCAGGGGAGGAATTTAATTGCATAACTGTCATTGCAGGCGTTGGGTTTTGTTTTACAAAAAAATACGACGGGCCAGTAGTAGTATTAGTACTAGACGACGGGGTGGCAGCTGTATTATTATTATTATTATTATTATTATTTCCACCACCATTCCACACAAGGAAAGGGTACATTGTGGGGGCTGCTGCGGATTCCATGGATACAGGTATTGTGTGCTCATGTGGAGGATTACTTTGCTGAGCTTCTGGGAAAATTGTCTGAGGAAATATACCTGCAGGTAATGTATTACTGGGAGAAACTTGACCGTGATGTAATTCTTTATTTCCACCAGGAGTTCCTTCTGCATACATTGGTACTGGTCTCTCTCGAAGCGAGGCCGGGTGAACCCACATACATGGAGGAACCAAAGTCATTGCGGGATCACGTGGATGAAGCATCGCGTTGGTATTATTATTATTATTATTATTGTTATTATTGTTATTATTACTCTGCATACTATTAACACTACTATTGCTCACCGTATCCTTGTTCGCAAATGGAGTTATGATCATCACAGGGGAGCGTCCATTTGTCGTGTGAAAAAACCCAGCCGGGTGTTGAACATGTTGTTGCTGTTGTTGTTGAAATTGTTGATGATGCTGTAGATGTGTATTTAACGAGTTCCTTTGCGCAGCATACGGCATCGATGTATTTTTTGCCATCACATGTGATGATATTCCCATTTTTCCCCCTGTTGACACACTCGATGGGTTCGACTCCTTCAGTGATGAGAATTCCTTTTCCAGTATCTCCCTACATACATGCAGGTACCAACAATCCGCACCATACCTACATCCCCCAGGCTTTCCATGCAAACGGCAAAGAGCACCGCGGCTCAGCGGCCGCTGCATTGTGTTTGTAATAAACCGCGTGACGCCACTCGTGTATGCAACGCGGCTTAGCGGAATCAGCACGCCATTAATAACAACACTACGCCCACTGTTTGCGGATGCATTCCAAAACTTAGTGTTGCAATCCCCGTGGAAGGTGCAGCAGCATGGGAGGTTGTCTGCAATCTCACGCAGGCGCTGCACTAACTCTGGATCCACGTGGACCTGATGGCAGTTTGTTCCTTGACGGCAGCGACTTGATTGAAAGAGAAAACATAAACTTGGATTCTTTACATGTGCGCCAAGTGCTTTTGTAGGGGAAACTGCACTTATGGGGATACGTAACTTGGAGCGTTGGGGATCTACAACGGTGATGAATTTCTCTTCCGTTTCTTTTTCGTCAATGGGATTCACGTTATCTTCATCCATGCATTCGGATGGTGTGGGAGAGAAAACTGGTAATATGAGCGGCATTTCCATACATTCCTCATCGTCGCATCTCTCTACAGTATCCGAATTGTTTGCAACGGACCCCAAAATATCATCGCCCCCCATGTACGGCTGCACGTGTAACATGGAAAAGATGTCATCATCATAATCATCATCATTGTCAACATTATTATTATTATTAGTGCCATTCCTCTTGGTGTTGTTCTTTTCATTATTAGGGCATTGTTTTGTTTTTTCTTGAGCTACAGAGAAAAATCCAGATGGTGTATGCACCTTCACTTCATCGGCTGAGTTTGAAAGAAAGGACACAGCACCACCATCAGGGCATGAGGGTGAATCCATATTCATCTCAGAAACATCAAGGACTGTTCCAAGCGATGCAGGAATAGTGTTGACTCCATTTTCCCACAACAATGCGAAGGCATTGATTGACTGCTGAAGTGCGGGAGTAGCAGAAAATGTGGAGGACGTCATTGTGTTTGTTGTCGTTGTATGCACCGCATCTGTAAGACAAACGGAAGAGCCGAGAGATGTTTCCACAGCTGTAGTAGCAGTAGTAGTAGTAGTAGTAGTAGTAGCAGCAACAGTGGTAGTCCCTTTATTCTTTGGAGAAACATTTAATAATGATGATGTATTCTCATCCTTGGAAGTAATAATAGTATTATTACTATCATTACTCTGTGGAGTAATAATGAGAGCATCATGAAGGAGAGCGGGGTCTACATGATTCTCTGCAGTCGTGGTCCCCTGCGCCGGTTTGTATTGTAATTCACTCTTTACTCCAGTGGCGCCGGCGTCGCATAGTCCAGGAATGAAAACAAACTCCATTGTCCACACTGGAAGAAAAAAAGAAGGAAAAAAAAAGAAAGAACCCTCCCCTCCCTTCTTCCCCTTTTTTCTGAATGAATGTACGTACAGTTCCTACTTCGCGGATTCTAAATAATTTGCTTATTTATTTGTTGCTTTCGTTTTTTTTCTTTCTTTTGCTTTTGTTTTTTTTCGCTGGTGTCGTCTTCTTTCTTTTCCTTTTCTTTTGTCTTTCCCTTCCTTTTTTTCGTGCACAAGATACCAAGAATGCAAGAGAAACTCAGAAGAGTCACTTCTCAGTAATAAAGAAGAAAAAAAAGAAAAGAAATCATAATACATACACGCACAATTTCTGACTCATTTCTCAGAATGATAGCAACTAGAAATATATATATATATATATATATTCATTCCACACTACAAAAAGAGAACACTGTTTCTTTGCTGTTTGTTTTTTCGTTCCTTCCCCATTTGAACCTTCTTTTTTCTTCTCTCTCTCTTCATATATGTATATCAACGCACCAGAGTATTGTGATTAAATTGCTGTGAGCAAATTTCCATTTCCTCCTCTACAGCGCGGAGATCATCCAACGAAATATTCGACTGCTCCTCCATGTTCCTCGCATCGTTCAGGCGTCTGTTCGACGCGGCCCCGGAGGCGGCGGCCCCGTCGCTGAGGTCATCAATCCCGTACGTCGCCCGGTACCACGCCTCATACCGCTCCGCGTCGGCTGTGTACATGCGCCGCACCTCGTCGTTTGCGTGGACGGCCCGGCGCCACGACGTGCGGCGGCGGGTCGGCGTGGGCTGCGGAAGCTGCGAGACGTATCCCTGCGTGATGGGCTTGCTGAACAGAAACAGAGAAAATGTCTGGCGGTACATTCACCACGCTTATTATTAATATTAGTATTTATCTATTTCTTCTCTTTGAGGGCACTGCACACACACACACACACTTGTTCCTGTGCAGAGAACCTGCCTTTCCTTTCGTGTACTACTACTAATAGTATTCGTGGAGGCACAATACCAGATGTACACAGTGGAAAAAAAAAAAGAAGACAAATGAGAAAATAAATAAATCATTTAAATAAAAAGAATGAACTGTGAAAAAAAAAATCCATGAATAGGGATGAAAGGCACACATATACTTCCTTCCTCAGGAATGTTCGCAGATATATATGTATGGCGTTTACGCTACACATACACAGCCTTTTTCTCCCTCTCTCTTCCTGTTTGCTTTCTTTTCTTCTATTTGTTCCTAGTGTAGTTATCTTTTAATTTGCAATAACGAACGTAAAAGGGAAAAAATAAACACTATCATAAAAAGGAGTTTGCTCCTCCATACAGAAAAAAATTTCTGCCTACAAATATGTATGTAGATGCACATGTGTAAATCAATAGAAAAAAAAAATTCTTATTGAAAAAAGAAAAAATCAACAAACCCAATACAGCAAACAAAACCAAAAAGTCATTTTTCACACACACACACTATATATATATGTATATATAACTTAGAATTTGAAGACCATCTTCGGCATATAGCCAAGCTCTTTAAGTAAGCCTTTCAGTTCACCTTGAGTAGGTGGGTTGGACTTAAAGTCCTTGTCACCTGAAACAGCCTCCATAAAAGGGGGAGGTCCACATACAAGAATTATGGAATCAGCTGCACTGCTTGGTGGTGGCATCACTGATTTGATCATCTCTTTATTCACATATCCAACGCCACCCATCCAATCAGACGGGGGTTTGGTAAGGACATAGTACGGTGAAAAGAGAGGGTGTGTCTCCATAAGTTCATTCAGTTCATTTCCCAAAAGAACATCTTCCTTACGAGTGTTTGCGTAAATCATAGAAATGGCTGTTTTGTTTTTAGGTGTAGCCAACACATTGCGTGCCACCTGATATAACGGAGCAATACCCGTTCCTCCTGCAATCATACCAATTTGTTTATATTGATTTGCCTTTATTGGTATCTTTAACCAGGGTCCATTAAACTCCATTGTGTCCCCCTTTTTGAGGGAGAACAAATGACCACCCATCTTTGCATTGTTGTATTTCTTTACAACGAGTTCAAAGTAACCCCGTTGATCCGCAGCACTGATTGGTGTGTACGGGCGGATGACTGCATTCCCATCCTTGTCGAAAAATCTCGCCGTAATACAAGAAGCAACCTCCAAATTCAAAGGCATGTCCGCCTCTGGAAGGGCAAAGCGAAACACTCTTGTATTGTATGATTCATCGTAAAAGTTTATCAGTTTGAATTTACGGAACTCTGGAGAAAAGGCGTTCTTTCGGGGAGCGCATGATGTCGGTTCCTGGCTGTAATAACACGAGGCGGCAAATCCAATCACACCAGATAAAAGAGCTTTCATGTTGAATATATATTATTGTTCTTATAAGGACAAAAAGAGGAAAAGGTAATTCCTTCAGACGAAAAAAAAAAAAGAGAATGAAAAATAATAATAGATAAATAAGGAAATCCAACAAGGAAAGAGGCACAATAAAACTAACAAAAAAAATCAAGAGAAAAAAAAAAGAATTATATATATAAAGCTGATTAACCGGAGAGCATTTCCATTTTAGCTTACTGGATAATGTAAAGAAAAATTACGCAAAGGCTCAACAATTAAACAAATGAGAAACAAAAGAAAAAACGAAACAAAAGCACTACCATCCAACTACTTTCCGCATATAGTGAACGCATACCGAGGAAGGCCCAGCTCCTCCTCCAAGACTAGTTGTAGTTTCGATAACCAATCACCACCAAGTTGGAGTTCCAGTGGAATCTTTGTCCCCTGTTTAACTTTTGTCATCTCCTTTGAAGGATCATGTACACTACAGAATGTAGAAAACTGATTTTTCCACTGATTGGCCAGAAAGCCTAAATCAAAACCGTACGCATCTAATCCCCTTACAATTGTTACGATCTTGTTTCCCCTTCGCTTTTCTGTAAGAACAGAAACGATTGGCAACTTGCCCTTCTTTGTAGTCTTTTTAACAACAGCAGAGATGGACGTGGCAGCCCCATTAACAATTTGATTTGTCTCCATCACAATTTGATGTACAGGGACAAACATCCGTTCAAAAATTCGATCCTCAACCTCCGTAATACGCATACGTTGAACAGTCTCAGTTGAAAGAACTGAAAGAACATCATCCAGCCGAACAAATGGAGGGCCGTCTGGCTTTTCTACTGACGCCAAAAGTTGTCTTGCCCTGATGTATTTTCGAAGGTTATCCGACAAATATTTCCGAGAATATAATTCATCGAGAAAATCATTATTATTATTATTATTATTATTATTATTATTCCACTCATTGGCATTTCGTAATGAAGATTCAAATTGTAATTCTCCACGAAGAGATTTATGTTCCACCAAATCCTCTAAAAAGATTCCCGTACATAGTATCCGCTTTAATTCCAATGCTGGTCCTTCTTTTGGAGACAATAATGTTTCAATAGATGTAATACGACGCCTAAATCCACCTTTTACACCATCACGAAATATTTGTTGTTCAGTCTCATAATTTTCCTCCTCTTTTGCAGGTTCATGAATCTGCTGTAAAAAATCTGCATAATCACGCCGATGTCGTCTCAGAAGTTCGCTAGATTTATTTATTCGAATAATAGAATAATTTCCTTTTTTCTCCTCAGCAACGGTTAACACATCGGATCTCTCAATTAGATAGGAAAGAATTTTTTTATATTTTGTACGTTTAAAATCAATTTGTAATTTTGTACCTGGTGTTCTGGGAAAGTTTGAATTTAACAAAGGCGAAAACTCTGTGAGAGGGACAGGAAGCATAGATTGAGAAAGACCTCGAATTGTCTCACAAAGTGCAAAATCGATAATCGCATCTTCCTCCTCAAGCTTTTTCAGTGTGGTTTGAATTAGATCATCTTCTTGATTAGTACAAGATTTTTCTTCTGATGCCGCATCAAGATTATCTTCAAGTATAATATTATGAGAGTCCTTTTCTTCTGAAGGCTCACTTACATTATTACTATTATTATTAGTTAACTTTGGTGGGAGATCCTCAACCACTTCATTGCTTCGGAAAGCTGAGGGAAGAACTGGATATGCTGATCCACAATACGCACTAAATGCAGGAAAATAAGAATCCCATAAAGGGTCCTTATAGCAATGAAGTACATACACTCCCTTTCCACTTTCTGAACGCTTTATAAGTCCATCTGTTGATAAGCCAACAGCATATGGAGTAAGAGTCCCAATACTGTAGATAAAAATAAGCTGTCCCACTTGTAATGTCTTACCATTTTCTTCTCCAACAGCTAGTATACCAGGCATCATAAGATGCGCCCCAGATATAATGTACTGTGATGTTGCACCTCTACACCAAACCTTCGCGCCAAAATAAGAGGCGACATCCACATCATCCTTCTTATAGTAATTCCTCATTAACAAAAGAAAGAATAATGTCGGAATTATGACCGTCTCTTTCTTTGAAATCATTCCAGTTGGATCATCTGGCAAAGAAATAACGGAGAACACCAAAGGAATCCCCTTAATCACACAAATTGCAGTCGAGCCTCCAGTTGAAAATTCCCATGTCACACGGGTAATGGCATCCCCTTTTTTCCAGAATGTTTCCAAACATTCCAAATGTTCCTTCTCTACCAAGGAGGCAATAATAGCATCTCTAAGTTTTTTTGATTCCTTCTTGCCCAGAATCACGTGCTCCTTTATTGAATGTTTTTTATGGAACATCAGTCTTGAGGTTAAGGAAAAAAAAAAAAACTACACAAAAGCCCACATTAAAAAATAAAAAAGAATAAATGAAAAAGAAAAAGAAGAAACTCAGAGAAAATTTTTGATGCATATACAAATACATAAAAAGATATAATACAGAAGGACGTGGGAAGAAAAACCAAATAAAATAATAACAAAGGCAGTTGTTGTTTATTTTTTTTTTCTTTAACATTAACAGGAAAATATTAATACATGAAGAGATGGAATAAAAATTACACATTGCAAAAAGAGGGCCAAAGACAAGAAAAACTCTGATCTGGAAAAGAAAAAAACGCAGAAGAGAACAAGGCCAGGAAAAAAAAAGAAAAAAAACATCTGGAAAAAACATTACTTTTCTTTTGGTTTCGGAGCAAGTTTTTTTTTCGATATTCCCTTGGGTGGTTGAGGATAACGCTTGGCAAGAATTGTATCCAGAATTTTAAAAAGTTCCTCAGGAATATCACAATTATGACGAAGCCACAGAGTATGAAGGGTTTCATTGCATATCTCAGTAGCTGAACCAGAGCCCGGTCTCCCTTCTGCAACATCGTCAGCACTGGTTTCTGTCCCAATTTTTCCACTTATTTCTAAAGTTCCCAGTGTGTTAGACAAAGGTTTCCCTGATAAACTCAAAGGATCTTCGGGCATATCAATATGCGTTAACTCCAGTGGCAAGAGAATTTCAGAAAGAGTAGGAGAAATTCGATGAAGAATAGGTTCCAAGGCCGATATTAATTTATAAGCGCCGTGAAAAGTAATGCGATTCGCACGCAGATTGAGAGTCTTTATTTTTGATGAACTTCGTAAGGAATTTGCAATAGAAATTGCCCCAATATCGTGTATATTATTACATGACATGTGTAAGGTCTCCAAGTTTTGAATACATTCCGCAGCTTGAACTGCACCTTTATCACCAATATAATTTCCATCAACATTGAGGTGCTTTAAACAGTGATTTCGTTTTAAACAAGAAAAAAACTCCACAGCAGCCGCTTCTTGCATATCACACATTGATAAATCCAGCGTCGTAACAGTCCTATTTAAAATCAATTTCCTCCCAAGGCTAATGCATTTCTCTGGTCCAAGAAATGTGGAAGTCAAACTTAATTTTATTCCCCATTGCGGCGGTGGATTTAAATAACGCTGGATCAAAATGGCTGCCTCTTCACTAGGCCTCAAGCGCCACATAAGACAACTAGGAGCATCCGGGTCCGGAGGAACAGTGGCGACCTCAATTGTCTCGATTGCCCGCCGGTAAGCGCTTTCAGCGTCTTCAGCCATTATTCTTTTTTGAAAAAGAAAAGAGAGGGAGTAAAAAAGAAGAACAAGATAAATATACACATGCACATAAAAAAAAAAAAACATATGAGACGGACGGATTGGAAAGTAGATTCCTGAATCGCCCCCTTTCTTTTTCCCTTACCAGCACGGCCGCCAGCGGAAGCGACGGAAGACAAACAGAAGAATCCCGGTGCCACTCCCGCCCCGCGACCGAACGAAAGCCCACAGGCCCCCAAAACTCTTGCCACCCTGCCCCTAGAGCCCGGCATTCGCCCCCGGCGGTGCCGCCTAGGATGGGCTGCGGGCTTCGGGAAGGGGCGTCTCTCCCCCCTCCTTTTCCATTCCTGGGAAGCGAGCGGGAGGAAAGGAGACGCCGGACGCTTTATAGACGTTTACGTTCGTGTTGCCTCCCTTCCCCCTGCCGTTTTGTGTTTTACAGAGGGGTTTCTTCGCCAACAAGACCGCGGGCTTCCCAAAGGCCCGCGCTGCTACGCCCAACCGCCTCGGGATGGGGACGGTCCAGGGGGGGGCTTTCATTTTATTACCGTTTCGCCGGTCAATTCATCAAGCAAGGGTATGCTCCCATTTGTGGTGGATAAACGGCTTGTGTTTTTGGGAACAAATTCCAGTTGATAATTGAAACATGCTTATTTTTCATGAAAATATTTATAATTACCCCATTGCTTTCTTATTGTTTTGGGGAAAAAGGAAAGTCGATACTATTCTGTAATTTGGTTGTTGGTATTTTCCTTTTGTTTCTGTGTTCAGTTTGCTTCCCCTTTTCTTTTACTTGTTAGTGTCTTTATTGCTTCTATTTATTTTCTTCTTATTCCTTTCCTTTTCGTGTTCCCTCTTTTTTTTTTCTGCTTTAATAATGGTGATAAGATTTACCTTCATGGAAAGTCAACAAGCGTTGTTGCAGGAAGAGAGCGATGCCGCTTTGGCAAGGCGACTCCACGAGGAAATAAATGGCCCTGCAGTTTCTCAACAAACACCGGAAAGCATTTCAAGTCCGTCACCAGCTGCTAAGACAATAGAATGCCCCTCATGCACTTTTATCAATACGTTTGCCGAGTTTTCTCCGGCCCACAATTATGCCTGTCAGCAATGCCTTACTGTTCTTCATGCAGTTGAGCCAGAAGGGAATCGGAATGCACCCACTACTAACCAGAGAACAGTTAAATGCGCCTGCTGCCAATGTTTGAATCGAATTCCTCAGGGGAAATTTGATGCCATTGTTTGTGGTGGGTGTTGTAACGAACTTAAAACGGAGACATCAGACTCTGGGGCCCCTCATTCTCAACCGGCTTCCGCCGCGACACGGACGCTTCAGGTTCGTTGTGGGGAATGTAGTGGTGTTAACGCTTTACAGGTTAATATGAATATGTCAAACGTGCGCTTTGAATGTGGCTCGTGTCAAACAATTAATGAAGTTTCGTTGTAGTAGAGGGAAGGGGCATAGAAATTATGCTAATACTTTACCTTGCATTTTTTTTTCTCCTGTTTTGTTTGCTTTGTTCTCCACTTGAAAATATGCGTATACAGGCCTAATTCCCTCTTCATTCTTACTTTTGGTGATGAAAACCAAACAAAAAACACGTGAACTATTGTTAAGCAAGCTGTAAAGGATGATATATATACTGATTTAGCATTTCCTTTTTTCTCTCTTTACTTCTTCTTTATTTTGAGATCTTTTAATAGCAAACAATAATCACAAGAAGGAAAAATAATATTTTATTCATTTCTTTTTTTTTTTTTCGCTTGCGTTGCGTATTTTTTTTCCTTTTTTTCTTTCAAAGGTGGTGGTGCTATCAAAACATTGTAGTCTCCATATAGATGGGAAGAGTGGGTGAATACGAAATATTTGAGACCATTGGTACAGGTGCGTTTAGCAAGGTTAAGCGGGTACGACATATACCTACCGATGGATATTTTGTGGCAAAAATTATACCAAAAAATAATCAACGAGTAGAAGCGGATATTCGTGTGGAGATTTCTATTCTCCGTAGATTAAGGCATCGCAATATTGTTCAATTGGTCGATATTCTGGAAAGCCCCAATAACTATTATATTATTCTAGAGCCAGTTTTGGGAGGAGATGTTTGTAGCCTTATTCTTTCTCAGGATACTTCACTTACTGAGGATGTGGTGGCTGGGTTGTTTTTTCAATTGCTTGCTGGTGTTCGTCTCTGTCATCAAAACGGCGTAGCCCATCGAGACTTAAAACCTGAAAATCTTCTCCTTACCGAGGGAAATGTATTGAAAATATCCGATTTTGGATTGAGTCGGTTGCACAAACAAAGTAATTTTCGTGCAGAAATTGATGAATATGCCCATACACTTACAGGAACTCTTGCGTATGTGGCACCAGAGGTTTTTGGTGGTACATATGATGCGTTTAAAGCAGATATTTGGTCTATGGGGTGTATTCTTTATGTATTATTGACAAGTTGTTTTCCGTTTGGTTACACGGCAGATGCCAAAGAGCTGGAAGAACGCATAAAATTAGGGCGTATCTGCAGCATGCCGGATTCGGTTAGTGAAGAGGCAAGGGAATTAACGCTGTGGCTCATGTCAGTCAATCCGGAAGATAGACCATCCTTGGATCAGGTGGCTTTGCATCCTTTTTTTAAAGCTCATGTGCCAGCAAAACATATTCTAGCGCTCACAGGGAGCAAACAACCAGCGCCTTTGGTAGGAACTCCCGCCGGATTTAGTAGAAAGGTTCCTGAAGAAGAGAAACAAGCAAACGATAAGGGGTCTGTTGTTTTGGACAAAGAACGACCTTGATAATACAGTTAAAAATATATATATATATCCTCAGATATTTGACCTCGAAGTTAACAAGTTTTATGGAGACGTGACTAAGATGAAAAAAAAAGGGAAATGGAATGCTGTATATAATATAATATATATGGTTTTTGTTATTGTTTTGTAGTAATCGGAAGACATACAATGATATGCCAATGATTTGAGAGAAGCGATCTGCTTTGTTGTTCCTTTTTGAGAGTTTGCATGGTCGTACGGAAAGATGATTAACTTCTATTCTCCCAGATTAATGCAGTTTTATTTTCAAAATAAGTAAATATGAGTGAGTTTTTTTTTATCCTGATGGGCGCTGTTTTTCTTGTACAGTGTCTAGAAAGGCAGAAAGAGGCGTTTTCCTTTTTATTTGTGCTGCTACTGATACTTTGATATCACTATTTATTATCATTGCGGTGGTTATTTATTTTGTATGATTATCAATTGTTGAATATGTGGGGGTCTTATTTTTCTGCTTTTTGTTTTGTTTCCGTATATCTATCTCTTTTTCCTTGTGACTTTAACTGTTTATCTTTTTTTTTTGCCTTCTTGTTTATTTCTCTTGATTTGGGTAAGTTTGTTTTATATAGAGAGAGAAAAGGGGGGAAAAACATTACCCAGGGGAGCACATACACGTGTATATATCACAAAATAGGCATTAATTCTGTTTTTCGTTGTAGGAAATACACATCGTGTTGAGTTTTGGGTTTACTGAAAGGCAATAGTTAGTTGGTTGTTGTTGTTGTTTTGTTTTCAAAAATGCCAAAGCCAGCACCTCGGTTTGCAATGGGGCATATGCTTCCCCGTCGCAGTAATGTTGGCTCGCAGTTTTTGTATACACAGAGACATGGAGCTCGTAAAGTTTGGTACAAGAAGCACTACTTTTCTATTCGACCCTTTGCCATTCAGCGACACTCGGGTACAACACCGCGTATCTTGCTTGATCGCAGTCTGTGGAAATCTGTTTGGCTTACTAAACTAAACAATCCAGATATCAATCGATGGGAGCGTGTTGTGAACAGTCAGCGGGTAACTGAGGATCGCTATGCTTTAGTTGAAGAGGAGGGTGTAATGCACAAAGTAAACTGGGGACTTTACTGTGAAAGACTGGAAACAGAGTTGACTGCCTCTTTGCAGGGATTACCACAGTATACACTTATGATGAAGGCGGTTCCCTCAAGTTGGAAAAAACTTGATATTGAAATTAGCGTTATTCGTGGGTTATCCTTGCGGGAGGGGTTAGCACAATGCAAACTTTCCATGCGAAAGGGACATCAAATTGTTTTTCGGGCTCTTGAAATTGCCCAACAAGGAGCTGAGGCGAAGGGTCTTGACAAAGAACATTTACGAATTGCTCATATTTCTTGCTTTCCAGGTCCAACAGACAAACAAATTGACATCCGTAGTCGTGGGTACTATGCTTGGAAAACGAAAAAATCATCCCATTTAATTGTTACATTGGCTGAGGATCCAGAGATGGTGCTTCCTGACCGGACATCAATTCCTTATGCTTCCTTGTTGTCTATGAAACGTGCTGGATTATCCGCAGAGCCCATGGTTCTTGACGTGCCCGCAATTACAGCAGATGGCATCTAGCGCAATTGTGTTTTTTTTTCTTTGTTGAATATTCTGTCTTAATCATCATTACTGTAGGTTCTTGATGGAGGAAATAAATTGCAAAAAAAAAAAGAGAATTAGCTAATTAAAAAATAAAGGGAATACCCCCTGATGGAAGAAGTGATGAATCTTGAGGGGCGGAAATTTTATATATTTATCTGCTCTAGTCTTGTTTCTATATTATGTTACTTCATGTCTATTTTTTTTTTCTATTTTTTTTATCAATTTTTTTTTTTAATCCATAATCACACACTAATAAAAAGAATAACAGAAGGTGAGGCCATGCGTTTTTTTTATTTTGAAAAATGCTTAGAAAACGATATAGACCTCTTGATACAGTGGAGGAGCGCTCTGTAGATGTTGAACACAGGCTACAGGTTAGTTTGCTCGTTGAAGAACAATCATACTGCTTTAGTTGGCCTGATGCACCATTAACATCAATGTTACGGCGATCTGATGCCTCTTTGGTTCCTGGCATCCATGGTAATGCTGTGTCCTCTTCTATGCAGCCGTTGATTGTGCAACCTCCAATTCTCACAATAAATAGTATTGCAGCCGAACACGGAAAAAGTGATATGTTTTCTTCTCTTTCCGTCAGTAATCCGGCTATTTCATTTTCACCTGGTAACACCCATACAACACAACAACGTTACAAGCGACACCCAGAGTCGCCAGCAACAATGTCTACTGAAGATAGTATTTTCTCTTTCAATGCTAAACAATTAAATGACCTCGTAACAGCAGGTGCCTTCGACGCATTTTATGAAAAATTAGAGCAAGAGCCTCCTAGCGTGATCAATTCTCATAATAGGGAAGAGTGGGAAAACATAGCGAGACAGGAAATGGAACAAGAATTAATCTGTTTGGAATGGCGAGCATTTAAAAAGTCCGAGAAAACTGCCCTTGCAATCCAGCGAGTCCTCCCTCTGACAACAGCTGTACCCTTGATAGATGATATAGAAAACAACGGTGTTGAAGCATCTTCTCAGACGTGTGATGAATGGCGGCGTATTACTTATGATTTGTGGGTAAGATGGAGACGTGAGGCGACGGTATTGAATGGAGGCGTTGATGGTGATGCAAACATGTCACTATGGGGAACTCCACTTCTTCCTGGAGCTTTTTTATCATCATTGGCGACAGAATATTTTATAACTGGAAACAGGGATCGAAATACTTCAACCAAAACGGGTAGAGCTCCTGAACGAAAAAACATAAATGGAAATGATCATAAAGTGCTTTCTTCTCGTCGTCGCGGCGGATACAGCTTCCTTCGCTGGCGTATAGACTTGTATGAACCACGGCTGCGTTCCATGTCGGGCGGAACTCATGGAGAAGAGAGGGCGTGGGGATCATCAAAGTTGTTGAGCGCAGCTGAGGTGGATAAGCTCATAGATGAGAAGCTTCCTGACTCTTTGGCCGATGTGGAGATGGATGAGCGTACGGATCCTATAGATGCACTGGCACTTACTGACATCCGTGGTGATATACAGAGTTGGAGACACTTTCTTCCGTTTATGTGAGTTATACGGTTTTCTCTGCACATACAGCTGCACTGTCTTGGTTTTTTTTATTCTTATTGCTTTCTTGAATGTTCCTCTTTCACTATTATTACTATTATTATTATTATTATTATTATTATTATTATTATTATTATTATTATTATTTTCCGTCAATCGGATTTTGTCGGTATTGAAAAGTTATTGTGCCGTACATGATTTTTGAAAATGTGCCACTGAAAGCAAAGAGAAAACAAAGAATATAAGAAAAAGGTATCACCAAACCGAACACGAATAAAAAAGAAGAATTGAAGGGGGAAAAAGCATCTGTGTGTGTGTGTGTGTGTGTAGTGAGATGAAAAGAGAATGTGTAGACTGGGCTGTCGTGTATTGAGTTGTTATTGCTTTAAATGTTTTCTTTTTCACGTTTTGCAATGCACGCAAATCTACCTATCTGTCTATATTCATCTTCACCAGATACGATTCGGCGTTGGTATTGAAGTGAGCATATTCACATGAATAGGACTCTGAGACTTTTTTCTTCGTTTTCCCCCTTTTTTTTTTGGTTGTTGTTATGTATGTAAGCATTTACACACAGGAATGCACGTGCCGATTTGGATTTCTTTGCCCTTTTTTTTACTCTCATATCTTCTTCCTTGATTTCGTTTTAATCCTTTTGTGTTTAGAGGTAAGCGAAAACAAAGTAGGGAAATTAAAAAGAAAAAAGAAAAAGGAACTTATATACATAAAGGGAGAGTTTACCGCCATGTCGAAGGCACCGCAGCAGGCCCCGTCGAAGCGCTGGGTGGGTCAGCGGGCGCTCGCCCGGGCGGAGGACGCGACGAACCGCAAGAACGCCGCCCCACCGCCGATACCGCAGCAGCCGGAGCACGTAACCACCCCGCCCCCGCCGGCGTCGGTGCAGCTCCCGCAGTCCCTCTTCTTCGAGCGGCAGGAGGCGGTGGACGCCCTCAGCAACCTCTACCACAACGCGGAGGAGGTGAAGACGGTGGAAACGGGGCCGTGCATCTATGGGCTGCGGGACGCCATGAAAGTGCATGAGGAACTTATGGAGTGTCTGAAGGCGGGAGGCTCAGCGTGAGGAAGCGGAGATTATGTGTGCGTCTGGGTGTGTACGTCTTTTACTGCTTTTTCGCCTCCTCAAAATGTCTCTGTGACTCTTTACGAAGTATATCTTCTGTATGGATAGAAACGTTGACAAACGAGTAATGGATATGAATATAGCATACATTTCTTTCCTTTTCTGTGTTCTTTGTTTCAGGACGAGATGAAAAGAAAAGAAAAAAGAGGTTGCATGTGGCGTCATTCGCCAGTTTTGTTTGTTTGTTTCTTTCTCTTGGAGGCGCAGTAAATAAGCAATGTTTTTTTCTTCTTAATTAGCTTACTAGCAGTAGGGAGATTTTTTCTTCGTATTTCCATCTGACATCTTTATTCACTGACTAATCTCTCTCTGCTAATCTTTTCTTGTTGTCCTTTCTTTTTTTTTTCCTTTTGGTGAGTGGAAAGTCCTTGCTTGGATTTGTTGAGGGGTAATACCTTCATGGATTATATCTGAGGGTTATTATTATTATTATTATTATTATTATTCATAGTTATATCTATAGACATATTTGCTCTGCATCCAGGTGGATAAAATAGTATTTCCCTGCCACTGCAGTGCTTATGATACGTGCACTCAGTGGTCTGATGCTCAGTGTAGTCATTGGCGTTGGCCTGTATAGATCCTATTCAGCACAAAATGAGAAACTCGTTCAGGATCAACTTGACCTAATTGAGAGTCATGGGAAGACGGATACGGATGGCTAAATGCCCGGACCGTTGCCGAGTAAAGGTTGAATGGATCATCAGTTTGCTATCTGTTATTCTTTTTTCGTTGTTTTTGAATGCCTTTATTATTCCCCCCCCCCCCTCCCTTGTTTTTGTGTTGTGATCAACCTTACTGAGATAATTGAGAAGGAATAAAGAATGTGGTGGTGTGTACACGCATTCCCTTGTTTGCATGATAAAGGAGGTAAATACTGAGTTGGTAGGAGCAAAACAAATTGGAAAAGAAAAAGGATCGTCTATTTATTGGGCACATGGTTTCTTATGTACCAATCTCTGTGTTCCCCCTCGCTCTCTCTCTCTCTTCTTCTTTCTTGTAAATAAATAAATAAATATAACTGGGTTTTGATTAGCGCAAGTCGTAGAAGGAACGGCTACGGAGAGCATATATTTCAACAAGGACAAAAAGGAAAAAAGCTCACATCCATGGACGCCAATGACGGTGCACCGCCTTCGGAGCAAACTAATGTGCCACTGCACCACGACAGTGATCAAGAGCCGGATCAACTGACCGAACAGGAGATGCAGCCTCCTCGTGTTGAAGAAGTGGAGGAGGAAAACACCGTAATACGGCCTGATATAGCGGAGGAGCATGAAGAGAGAGAAGCGACCCAGGAGCCGGAAGAGAGCGATAGACTGCAGCCGAATCTGGTTGGAGTAGAGGTGGCACCACCAACTAGGCCCCGTGAAGAACTAGAGGAAGCTCCTACGCCATTGCCCACGGCAGCGACCAGGATTGAAGAGGAGGAGTACATGCAGCCTCAGCCACCCTCCCATGGTACACAGGCGGAAGTTGGGAAAGAGCATCCTTCGACAGCTGCCTCGTCGCCCAAGACTCCCACTATTACTTCTCCCCCCGCTGCCGCTGCCGCCACTCCAGCTGCTGCTGGTGCTGCTGCCGTGCCTGAGGTGCCTACTGGTGGTTATATCGCTTACGCGCAGAATGAAGTAATTGTCGACGCTACGGTATATCCAATGGAATTTCGGGTCGTAGTGAGAGCTCCAGGTTCTCCAGGTGGTAAAATTGCCACGAGGTTTGTCTATGAGTCCATCGCCTCTCACTTGGCCGTACATCCAGAGGTGATGAAACTTTTTTGTGATGGTAAGCGCATTCGCTTCGGGGAGACAATAGACTATGAAGAAGGGGCACCGCCTGATAAGGGGCGGTTGTGGGTGGATGTATATTTCGCTGAAGGAAAAATGCCACTTCATCTTCATGAGCTCAGAAAGGATGACCTTCTCAACCGCTGTGTGCAGGTGCGCTCGCGGCCAGATGATGTTCGTCCAGCTGATCTTGTCGAGGCTCGTCGACGAGGATTGACGTTTGATGAAGCCATCAGTGAGGCCAGGCTAAGAAGCAAAAATGACAACATTGTTTCTGTGGCTATTATCCATGAGCCAAGCGGGACTCGTCTGCCTTTTCTCGGTGGTTATCGCGTCAAAAAGGACCCCTCGCGAGTCTTTCTACATGCGTCGACGCAGTTGAGAGCACCTGGCGATACAGCTCTGGAGGACTTGCAGTATGGCCCTCTTCCACGTGATGGGGTTTCAAGGAGGACGCAAACATATGGCGTGACACGAAGTTGCCAGACCTTGCGAGAGTGCCACACACAGACAGCCCGACCAGACTACGAGGCCGATGAGAGGTATGATGAGGTTGTCATTGCAAAAACGTACTTTACCTCTGTGCAACTGATTGAATTGCAAACGGAAAAGACGATAGTGATACAAAAGATGTATAGAAAATGGAAGGCACGCAAGATTTATCGCGAACTATTTGCAAACCGACAAGATTTCTTGAACCGAGCTGCCGAACGAGCCGCAGCAGATGAAGCGGAGAAGAAACGCATTGAAGAGTTTGAACGGAAACGCCGCTCGATCCCATGCACTGCCGATGACTTTGCCACGCTGCGTCGTGAGCTGGAGGCATGGCGGGCGGCGGAGGCGGCGCGTATTCTCTCCGACAGCAGTCTTAGCGAGGTGGCAAAGCGGGCCGCGCTCACAGACCTCACAAAGAAGGAACTGCGCCTCCTGCAAGAACTCGAGACACTCCGCCGCGGGGCAATCGGAAATCGCCGCACACGACGTTTCGAGGACATTTTGGCATTAATGACGAGTGCAAAAACATGCGGCGTGGTTTCTGTCACCACACAGGCAGCGGAGCGGGCGCGGGAGCTGCGAGAGTTGTATGTGGCGCTGATAGAAACACCAACTTCCGTCGAGGCCCGTCTTGACATTCTGTTGCATGTCAAGTGGACTGTGAAGGAATTTGATTCAGCGCTAACGCAGCAGATAGCGGAACTTGTGGATCGTGAGTCGGATCTGCTGCAACGTGGTCGCACGGCGTCTTCACTCAAAGGACTACGTACACGTCTAGAGCATTTGTTCAAGCGCTTTATCGCCACGCCTGAGTATAATCCGGCTGTGGACGAAGTCGTGAAGGGCTCGACATTTGGTACATTCCTCGATAGCGAGGCTGCTGCCACACTGGCGGCAAAAAGGCACCTGAAGCCCTCAAACGCAGTGTAAAGCTACCGATGATATGTAATACATTTGCAACAAATTTTGAGTGGGATGTGTAGCGTGGAATTGAGTTTTACAGATTAAGGAGAGAATTAGAAAGGAGGAGAACAAAAAAAATTTTTGAATGAATGGAACGGATAGAAAACGAGCGACATATGCTCTGAGACACCATAAGAAATTCAAGAAATGTACGTTAGCTAAACGGAGATCTGCTTTGTGTGTACCAGTTGTCAGAACTCTTTGGTATTTTTCCTCATACCTTCCGATGAATGGGCTTGTGAATAATATGTATAGAACAAGAGCAGCAGCACAAGGGAGAATGCTTGTGGAGTTTGATTTCCGTTTTTGTTGTCCTTGTTTTGTCTTATTTGTTTTATTTCATTTTTCATTTTTCTGCTTTTGTTGTTCTTAACAAAATGTGTCATGTTTTTTTATGTTTTTAATTCCTTTAACTTTTTTTTTTTTTCTGGTTCTCTTCTTTTTTTTTTTCTTCCTTTGTGTACGTCTCCCCCAAAGCCTAAACAAATAAACACGAAAAAAGGGGAAAAAACGTATGAGCTTTGCCGGCCTTCAGAGTCGCCTGCGCAAGAAGGCAACCGCAGCCGACACCACCACCACGTCTTGGTCCTCTTCTGCTGGTGTAGACATCAAACCCAGGGAGTCTACTACTACTAATAGTACTAGTAGTACAACTGTTGACGACGTCTATGAGGTCGCAGCTCGTGAGGCGCGTGCGAATCATGAGACACGCAAACGGCAGCGCTCTCCTCACGATGATGTAGAGCCGGTACGCAACACTGCTGCGAGTGAGAGCTCTCCACCCGCCATTGTGGCACAGGAGGAGACGACGACTGAAACTGTGCGACCGAGGAATTTAACAGAGGCGGAGTTTTTAGCACGACGTAGTTTAGGTGAGGAGGTGATGTTACAGTGTGCAAAGGCCATGTCAGGAAGTATAGAATCGACAACAATGACGACAACAACAACGGAGTCTCCTAGTCCTTCGGATATTAAGGAGGAGGAAGGATCTCCTGTTTATTATCTAACTCAATTACCACAGCCACTGTTGCATTTCCTTGAGCAAAGACTTCAACGTTCACTGGATGCAACGGCGATGTCAACTGCAGCGTGTGAAGAAGAGGAGTATGATCTCCTCTGTGCCTTGAAGCTCGCACTGAAGAAGCCATGCGAGAAGCACGTGAAGGTTCCTCCTCACCTTGAGGCACTTGTAGCCATCCTGCGTACGATTTGGCTTGCCCTGTGCTGGCATTGGCTGATGTCACTTACTGGAAGAGATGAAACTACATTAAGTGAGAAGGGGTGGTCGTACAACGTCTACTTGCTCTCACGACACGCACTTCCAACCAATGTGCGCAACACACGAGGGCGTGATGTGGCCTTGGCTTTAGAGGCATGGAAGGAGGCATACCGTGTGCGACAAAACATCCTTGACCTCCTAGCATACATAGTTCATGATATAGAGGTTGCCTTCACAGACACACAAGGTGAAAATCAAAACAGTGACGCGGATTCCCGTATTATCCCGGTGAAGATTGTGGAGAGTCTCTTCAGTATGGTGCAGCATTTACGCAGACATGACTTTGCTGCGTGTCGTCAGATGTATGTTGACCTGACGATGGGGACAGCAAACTGGAAATTGGGTCTTTTTTCTGGTGGTGAAGTACACATGCGTCGTTCCATGGAGCGAATTGAGCGTCGACGCATTGAGCATCTTCTTCACAATGAAAGAGCAATTCGTCTTTTGCATGTGCTTCGGGAACTGATGGACTTTGTTCAAAGGAATGAAATCTATTTAGAGCACTCGGGTATTTTTTCTGCAGAGAAACCGATAAAGGATTATGCGTAACTTATGATAATAACAAATTGAAGAAAAAAGAATGAATGCCCATAAAATAATTATTATTCCTTTTTTTTCTTACCTCTTCCTTCCTTTCTTTTCCCATTGGGTACAGTGGTAATGCGGACATTATCTCTCTGTTGTTTCCTTTGTTGTACTGATTTGACTTACTTTCTTTTTTTCTTGTTACTGTTCCTTCTCTTACCTTTCCTTCCATTTCGGTTGGTAAACAAACGTAACAGAGAATAATCTGGATAGAAGAAGGGTACAGAATTGTCGTGTACTCAATTTATATACATGCATACGTACGTACTGCATCAATCCTTTTTTTGTTTTTCATTGTTACTACTATAATCATTGTATATTTATTTTGCATTTTTGCTTGCGTTTGGGACCCTCTTTGTCTCATGAATGCCAATACTCAGACCATTCACCCCAGTCTGCTGCGGTACTTGCCCGGTCATTTACCGAAGCGGCAACGTCGTCTTTACACCGGTAAAACAAACAGCAAGTTATTTGAGCCCGCACATGTATCCGACGTGCAGAATGAAGTCGCGCAGCACTTAACGATGCCAAACAGGCTCACACAGTCATTACTCCCATCGCCTACTGTAATGCGTGCAGCTATTAACGGTAGCAATGCAGCCCAAACCGGGATTGACAGTGGTGCAGGTTACGCACAACCGAGCAATCACGATTCCTCTGTGCAGTCATCCGTCAAGGACATACATAATGACCCAGCAGCACGCACTGCGCGGGAAACAACCATGTCTCTTCTCGCCTCACACGATATGGGGAAAGATCATACATTCACTAAAGAGACATTTTACTTTGGGCCCTCAAGCGTGGGCGGTGCTGGGCAGTTGGAGTACAATGATTCCGCAGATCCATACGGGCACAATCCAACGGTCAGTGCGTGGAATATACAACACCACTGCTCACCGACGGTTTGGTTCGCAAAGGCCACACAGCACCCGCAAGAGGAAACACAACAAATACCAGTAACAACTACAAAGTCATCCCACCTACGCGGCAGACATCCACAAGAGGAAAAGGGGCTTGGTGGAAGCCTGACATCCAATAAAGCCTCATCTTCTGAAACCAAACCAAGTGAAACTACAGTGTCATATGATGCAAACAGCACCTACAAAAAAAATGCAACCTGCCTAACATGGGCAGAGACATATGTTCCCCCTGATGTATACGATGTTCCACCACCAAAACTGAGATTTGAGCTCACGGACTATCACCCCACTTTCAACGTCACAGCAGGAGCAAAGAACTCATCACTGTATACACCTGAAAAGGAAAGACTTCAGTCAGTCCAGCATGTCCCGCTTCCAACTCCAACAAACACCACTCTATACAAGCCAGGACGACGTCGCTATCCGCAATAAATACAAATGTATACAAAACAATTATATATATATATATATATATATATATATATATATATATACAATAATGTTCAATACGCCCGTCCAAATGTCATTCCATTACATTTAGTAAAATACAAACTATATTCACATAAAGAATCACACTATATAAAACGAGCATCTTTTCCTTCTGCATATACCACACCTCAACACAAAAGTAAACAAACAAAAGTACTTCTAGCAGCAACAAGCTACCCAACCAGTTTCCTTTACAACCAGCTATGGCAACCCCGAAGAGCGTGTCGAAGAAGGCGTCCAAGAAGCGCACCGGTGGCCGATCGGCAAAGGCCGGCCTCATCTTCCCCGTGGGCCGCGTTGGCTCCCTGCTGCGCCGCGGGCAGTACGCTCGCCGCGTTGGCGCGTCCGGTGCGGTGTACATGGCGGCGGTGCTGGAGTACCTGACGGCCGAGCTTCTGGAGCTCTCCGTGAAGGCGGCCAGCCAGTCGTCCAAGAGGACAAAGCGCCTCACACCCCGCACGGTGACGCTTGCCGTGCGCCACGACGACGACCTCGGCGCCCTGCTGAAGAACGTGACGCTCTCACACGGAGGAGTCATGCCCAGCTTGAACAAGGTGCTCGCCAAGAAGCACAAGAGCGGCAAGAAGGCGCGGGCGACGCCCAGCGCATAGAGAGGCGCTGCCACATCTTGCACAGACCACGGTGCGGCCCATTAGATACGCCATTGGGAAAGCATCACCATCAAGCCACCGTGACCCTCGCGTGGCATCATAGAATAGGGTGTTTGGTTTCTTCTTTTTGATGTTGCTCCGTCCGCACCACTCTCCCGTCATGGGGGCGGAGTGGTGCGGCGGCGCGCACATGATATCTATATCTATATATCTATGTATATATATATATATATATATATATATGTCTGTGTGTGTGTGTGTTGGGGGTGCCTCCCCTCCTCTTCCCTGATTCTGTGTTCCCCGACGTCTCTGTGCGTCGCTCTACGCCACTCCACTTTGTTCTCTTTCCTTTTGTTTTTGCGCCCTCTTCTGTTGAAGACTTCTAGCAGCAACAAGCTACCCAACCAGTTTCCTTTACAACCAGCTATGGCAACCCCGAAGAGCGTGTCGAAGAAGGCGTCCAAGAAGCGCACCGGTGGCCGATCGGCAAAGGCCGGCCTCATCTTCCCCGTGGGCCGCGTTGGCTCCCTGCTGCGCCGCGGGCAGTACGCTCGCCGCGTTGGCGCGTCCGGTGCGGTGTACATGGCGGCGGTGCTGGAGTACCTGACGGCCGAGCTTCTGGAGCTCTCCGTGAAGGCGGCCAGCCAGTCGTCCAAGAGGACAAAGCGCCTCACACCCCGCACGGTGACGCTTGCCGTGCGCCACGACGACGACCTCGGCGCCCTGCTGAAGAACGTGACGCTCTCACACGGAGGAGTCATGCCCAGCTTGAACAAGGTGCTCGCCAAGAAGCACAAGAGCGGCAAGAAGGCGCGGGCGACGCCCAGCGCATAGAGAGGCGCTGCCACATCTTGCACAGACCACGGTGCGGCCCATTAGATACGCCATTGGGAAAGCATCACCATCAAGCCACCGTGACCCTCGCGTGGCATCATAGAATAGGGTGTTTGGTTTCTTCTTTTTGATGTTGCTCCGTCCGCACCACTCTCCCGTCATGGGGGCGGAGTGGTGCGGCGGCGCGCACATGATATCTATATATCTATATATCTATGTATATATATATATATATATATATATGTCTGTGTGTGTGTGTGTGTTGGGGGTGCCTCCCCTCCTCTTCCCTGATTCTGTGTTCCCCGACGTCTCTGTGCGTCGCTCTACGCCACTCCACTTTGTTCTCTTTCCTTTTGTTTTTGCGCCCTCTTCTGTTGAAGACTTCTAGCAGCAACAAGCTACCCAACCAGTTTCCTTTACAACCAGCTATGGCAACCCCGAAGAGCGTGTCGAAGAAGGCGTCCAAGAAGCGCACCGGTGGCCGATCGGCAAAGGCCGGCCTCATCTTCCCCGTGGGCCGCGTTGGCTCCCTGCTGCGCCGCGGGCAGTACGCTCGCCGCGTTGGCGCGTCCGGTGCGGTGTACATGGCGGCGGTGCTGGAGTACCTGACGGCCGAGCTTCTGGAGCTCTCCGTGAAGGCGGCCAGCCAGTCGTCCAAGAGGACAAAGCGCCTCACACCCCGCACGGTGACGCTTGCCGTGCGCCACGACGACGACCTCGGCGCCCTGCTGAAGAACGTGACGCTCTCACACGGAGGAGTCATGCCCAGCTTGAACAAGGTGCTCGCCAAGAAGCACAAGAGCGGCAAGAAGGCGCGGGCGACGCCCAGCGCATAGAGAGGCGCTGCCACATCTTGCACAGACCACGGTGCGGCCCATTAGATACGCCATTGGGAAAGCATCACCATCAAGCCACCGTGACCCTCGCGTGGCATCATAGAATAGGGTGTTTGGTTTCTTCTTTTTGATGTTGCTCCGTCCGCACCACTCTCCCGTCATGGGGGCGGAGTGGTGCGGCGGCGCGCACATGATATCTATATCTATATATCTATGTATATATGTATATATATATATATATATATGTCTGTGTGTGTGTGTGTTGGGGGTGCCTCCCCTCCTCTTCCCTGATTCTGTGTTCCCCGACGTCTCTGTGCGTCGCTCTACGCCACTCCACTTTGTTCTCTTTCCTTTTGTTTTTGCGCCCTCTTCTGTTGAAGACTTCTAGCAGCAACAAGCTACCCAACCAGTTTCCTTCACAACCAGCTATGGCAACCCCGAAGAGCGTGTCGAAGAAGGCGTCCAAGAAGCGCACCGGTGGCCGATCGGCAAAGGCCGGCCTCATCTTCCCCGTGGGCCGCGTTGGCTCCCTGCTGCGCCGCGGGCAGTACGCTCGCCGCGTTGGCGCGTCCGGTGCGGTGTACATGGCGGCGGTGCTGGAGTACCTGACGGCCGAGCTTCTGGAGCTCTCCGTGAAGGCGGCCAGCCAGTCGTCCAAGAGGACAAAGCGCCTCACACCCCGCACGGTGACGCTTGCCGTGCGCCACGACGACGACCTCGGCGCCCTGCTGAAGAACGTGACGCTCTCACACGGAGGAGTCATGCCCAGCTTGAACAAGGTGCTCGCCAAGAAGCACAAGAGCGGCAAGAAGGCGCGGGCGACGCCCAGCGCATAGAGAGGCGCTGCCACATCTTGCACAGACCACGGTGCGGCCCATTAGATACGCCATTGGGAAAGCATCACCATCAAGCCACCGTGACCCTCGCGTGGCAGCATAGAATAGGGTGTTTGGTTTCTTCTTTTTGATGTTGCTCCGTCCGCACCACTCTCCCGTCATGGGGGCGGAGTGGTGCGGCGGCGCGCACGTGATATCTACATCTATATATCTATGTATATATATATATATATATATATATGTCTGTGTGTGTGTGTGTTGGGGGTGCCTCCCCTCCTCTTCCCTGATTCTGTGTTCCCCGACGTCTCTGTGCGTCGCTCTACGCCACTCCACTTTGTTCTCTTTCCTTTTGTTTTTGCGCCCTCTTCTGTTGAAGACTTCTAGCAGCAACAAGCTACCCAACCAGTTTCCTTTACAACCAGCTATGGCAACCCCGAAGAGCGTGTCGAAGAAGGCGTCCAAGAAGCGCACCGGTGGCCGATCGGCAAAGGCCGGCCTCATCTTCCCCGTGGGCCGCGTTGGCTCCCTGCTGCGCCGCGGGCAGTACGCTCGCCGCGTTGGCGCGTCCGGTGCGGTGTACATGGCGGCGGTGCTGGAGTACCTGACGGCCGAGCTTCTGGAGCTCTCCGTGAAGGCGGCCAGCCAGTCGTCCAAGAGGACAAAGCGCCTCACACCCCGCACGGTGACGCTTGCCGTGCGCCACGACGACGACCTCGGCGCCCTGCTGAAGAACGTGACGCTCTCACACGGAGGAGTCATGCCCAGCTTGAACAAGGTGCTCGCCAAGAAGCACAAGAGCGGCAAGAAGGCGCGGGCGACGCCCAGCGCATAGAGAGGCGCTGCCACATCTTGCACAGACCACGGTGCGGCCCATTAGATACGCCATTGGGAAAGCATCACCATCAAGCCACCGTGACCCTCGCGTGGCAGCATAGAATAGGGTGTTTGGTTTCTTCTTTTTCATGTTGCTCCGTCCGCACCACTCTCCCGTCATGGGGGCGGAGTGGTGCGGCGGCGCGCACGTGATATCTACATCTATATATCTATGTATATATATATATATATATATATATATATGTCTGTGTGTGTGTGTGTTGGGGGTGCCTCCCCTCCTCTTCCCTGATTCTGTGTTCCCCGACGTCTCTGTGCGTCGCTCTACGCCACTCCACTTTGTTCTCTTTCCTTTTGTTTTTGCGCCCTCTTCTGTTGAAGACTTCTAGCAGCAACAAGCTACCCAACCAGTTTCCTTTACAACCAGCTATGGCAACCCCGAAGAGCGTGTCGAAGAAGGCGTCCAAGAAGCGCACCGGTGGCCGATCGGCAAAGGCCGGCCTCATCTTCCCCGTGGGCCGCGTTGGCTCCCTGCTGCGCCGCGGGCAGTACGCTCGCCGCGTTGGCGCGTCCGGTGCGGTGTACATGGCGGCGGTGCTGGAGTACCTGACGGCCGAGCTTCTGGAGCTCTCCGTGAAGGCGGCCAGCCAGTCGTCCAAGAGGACAAAGCGCCTCACACCCCGCACGGTGACGCTTGCCGTGCGCCACGACGACGACCTCGGCGCCCTGCTGAAGAACGTGACGCTCTCACACGGAGGAGTCATGCCCAGCTTGAACAAGGTGCTCGCCAAGAAGCACAAGAGCGGCAAGAAGGCGCGGGCGACGCCCAGCGCATAGAGAGGCGCTGCCACATCTTGCACAGACCACGGTGCGGCCCATTAGATACGCCATTGGGAAAGCATCACCATCAAGCCACCGTGACCCTCGCGTGGCATCATAGAATAGGGTGTTTGGTTTCTTCTTTTTCATGTTGCTCCGTCCGCACCACTCTCCCGTCATGGGGGCGGAGTGGTGCGGCGGCGCGCACATGATATCTATATATCTATATATCTATGTATATATGTATATATATATATATATATGTCTGTGTGTGTGTGTGTTGGGGGTGCCTCCCCTCCTCTTCCCTGATTCTGTGTTCCCCGACGTCTCTGTGCGTCGCTCTACGCCACTCCACTTTGTTCTCTTTCCTTTTGTTTTTGCGCCCTCTTCTGTTGAAGACTTCTAGCAGCAACAAGCTACCCAACCAGTTTCCTTTACAACCAGCTATGTCAACCCCGAAGAGCGTGTCGAAGAAGGCGTCCAAGAAGCGCACCGGTGGCCGATCGGCAAAGGCCGGCCTCATCTTCCCCGTGGGCCGCGTTGGCTCCCTGCTGCGCCGCGGGCAGTACGCTCGCCGCGTTGGCGCGTCCGGTGCGGTGTACATGGCGGCGGTGCTGGAGTACCTGACGGCCGAGCTTCTGGAGCTCTCCGTGAAGGCGGCCAGCCAGTCGTCCAAGAGGACAAAGCGCCTCACACCCCGCACGGTGACGCTTGCCGTGCGCCACGACGACGACCTCGGCGCCCTGCTGAAGAACGTGACGCTCTCACACGGAGGAGTCATGCCCAGCTTGAACAAGGTGCTCGCCAAGAAGCACAAGAGCGGCAAGAAGGCGCGGGCGACGCCCAGCGCATAGAGAGGCGCTGCCACATCTTGCACAGACCACGGTGCGGCCCATTAGATACGCCATTGGGAAAGCATCACCATCAAGCCACCGTGACCCTCGCGTGGCAGCATAGAATAGGGTGTTTGGTTTCTTCTTTTTGATGTTGCTCCGTCCGCACCACTCTCCCGTCATGGGGGCGGAGTGGTGCGGCGGCGCGCACGTGATATCTATATATCTATATATCTATGTATATATATATATATATATATATATATGTCTGTGTGTGTGTGTGTTGGGGGGGGGGGGGGGGGGGGGGGGGGGGGGGGGGGGGGGGGGGGGGGGGGGGGGGGGGGGGGGGGGGGGGGGGGGGGGGGGGGGGGGGGGGGGGGGGGGGGGGGGGGGGGGGGGGGGGGGGGGGGGGGGGGGGTCGGGGGGCCACTCCACTTTGGGGGGGGGGGGGGGGGGGGGGGGGGGGGGGGGGGGGTTGGGGGGGGGGGGGGGGGGGGGGGGGGGGGGGGGGGGGGGGGGGGGGGGGGGGGGGGGGGGGGGGGGGGGGGGGGGGGGGGGGGGGGGGGGGGGGGGGGGGGGGGGGGGGGGGGGGGGGGGGGGGGGGGGGGGGGGGGGGGGGGGGGGGGGGGGGGGGGGGGGGGGGGGGGGGGGGGGGGGGGGGGGGGGGGGGGGGGGGGGGGGGGGGGGGGGGGGGGGGGGGGGGGGGGGGGGGGGGGGGGGGGGGGGGGGGGGGGGGTGGGGGGGGGGGGGGGGGGGGGGGGGGGGGGGGGGGGGGGGGGGGGGGGGGGGGGGGGGGGGGGGGGGGGGGGGGGGGGGGGGGGGGGGGGGGGGGGGGGGGGGGGGGGGGGGGGGGGGGGGGGGGGGGGGGGGCTTGGGGGGGGGGGGGGGGGGGGGGGGGGGGGGGGGGGGGGGGGGGGGGGGGGGGGGGGGGGGGGGGGGGGGGGGGGGGGGGGGGGGGGCCACATCTTGGGGGGGGGGGGGGGGGGGGGGGGGGGGGGGGGGGGGGGGGGGGGGGGGGGGGGGGGGGGGGGGGGGGGGGGGGGGGGGGGGGGGGGGGGGGGGGGGGGGGGGGGGGGGGGGGGGGGGGGGGGGGGGGGGGGGGGGGGGGGGGGGGGGGGGGGGGGGGGGGGGGGGGGGGGGGGGGGGGGGGGGGGGGGGTCCGGGGGGGGGGGGGGGGGGGGGGGGGGGGGGGGGGGACCAGGCGTGTAGGGAAGGGCGGTGATAGGTTATAGTGGCCATGTGATTGGAATGAGGCTATATATATATATATATATATTTATATTTATATGTTAGCTTAGTGTAGGTTACTTTTTTTCTTTGAAATTGTATTTTCCTTGTTTTGTGTGTTTTTTTTTTAGTTGGCTCTTTTTTTGTGTGTTTGTTTTCTGTTTGATTTGTGCGTGAAATTTTTTTTGTGGGGTAGGAGGTGTCTGTTTGTTTTCTATTGTGTTCCCATTATGTTGTACTCGCTGGTATTTCCCTATGTGTTTCTACCGACAGGTGTGTGTTTAACTACAGGACTTTTGTTTCCTTTTTTTTCTGTCTGGGTGGCGTAGATTTTCTTGTATTTGGTGTTTCTGTGTGTGTAAGTGGAGGTTTAGGTGATGTCGTTGAGCAGTATTTTGGACGTCGGCTTGGGGGATGATGTCGCTAGGTATGGTTTCTTGTCACCACTTTTCTATTGTTTTGACTTCGTGTCGACGGTTCCTGTTGCAGGTGAGGTATTGCTGGTTGTGTTGTTGTTTCTGTGTTCCGCATTGCATGCGTTGATTCCAGAGTTGTACGAAATGGCGAAGACAAAGTTTTTACGTTCTCCAGACGTGTATGTTGAGCGTAGTATTTCAGTACATTTATCCACACTTGTTATGGGAATGGTAGGGAACCGTAATGCTCTTTTGCAGAATGCTATACTTTTTTATCTTTACCATAATTTTTGGAGATTGCCGCTATCACCATCGGTGTGGAAGGATAAGGCGTCGCTACTGTTGTTGGTTGATCCATTGCGCAATTCCTGGGAGGAGCGTTATGATTCACCCTTTCGTGTGAGTTCCTTCGAAGATTCTGACGATGCGTATTGCGAGGATGTCCACTGGCGTAGCCGAAGGGAGTTAGAGCGGTATATCGTGGTGAGGATTTCTACGGATGGTTCGTGGGTGCCTGTAAGCAAAGACGGTGTGGAGATGACATACAACCGGAAACGAGAAAATGTAGACGGCACAGAGGGCGTTTTGCGAACAGTTATTTTGCGAGCCAAAGGTAATGCGGATGCGGCTGCTCGGATTGAGGCCTTCTTGAATTCTGCATTAGAATATTATATAAATAAGCTACCAAGTGTCATGAATGAGGGCAGAGTCTTCCTTGAGATGCAGCCTTCATTGAAGGAACGTGATGGATCGGTTCATGTGCGGTTCAAGCGTTACCCACTTGCTGATGATAAAACGTTTGATACACTTTTTTTCCCTGAGAAGTCCAAAATATTGTCATTGGTGGATGATTTTATAGCGAAGAAAGGACGCTTTGCGATAGATGGTTTTCCCTACAAACTTGGGTTTCTTTTATACGGCCCACCCGGCAGCGGAAAGACCGCATTTGTGAAGGCACTTGCGGCGTATACAGGACGGCATGTGGTGTCCGTTAATTTGTCCTTCTTGCATTCCAATCAGGACCTCTACGATATATTTCTTAACCGTGAGTACCAATGCATAGGAGAGTCCGACGTCACCATCTTTGGGGTGGAGGACGTCATCTTTCTCCTGGACAACGTGGACGCGTCGAGGTCACTGGTGCGATCACGTGTGCGAAAACGATATGTGCGGAAGTGCCGCAGCAGAACTCTGACGGCATCTGAGAAGGATGAGTCAGCTAGGCTCTGTGGAAAAGCTGATGGTGACGACGAGAAAGTTATGGTGACTGTTTCCAGCGATAGTGATGGTGATAACGATAGTAATAACGACGACGAAGGTGGTGGTAGCATGAAGAACGTGTCTGACGATGAAGACGTGAGTACTGCAGGGGGTGCTGCATTTTGCGATAAAAACGTGAAAATTTTCAATCAGCTTATGCTTGGAGCTATTGACTCGCAGTCCCCCGCTGAGTCCTCCGGTGCCTGGGCGGTGTCTCCTGCTCAGGACAAACTGGTGGAGAGTTCGCTGATGAAGCTCCTGCAGTCATCCACCGCGGCGAATCTTTCGGGATTGTTGAATGTACTCGACGGCGCGGTTGACAGTCCTGGGCGCATTGTGGTTATGATCACAAAGAACCCGGAGCGACTTGACCCGGCGTTGGTGCGGCCCGGACGCTTCAGCCACAAACTGCATCTTGACTACATGCAGATGCCCGCGCTGCTGAGCATGCTGGGATTACATTTTGGGACTGTTGACGTGGGTGATGGAACCAAAGATGATGGGGAGAAGTTGGCAGGGAGTTTGATTACAATGTACGCGGGCGCAAAGATAAAAAATAAGGCGACGCAGTTACCACGGCTGAGTAGTGCGGATACCGAACGTGTGCGACTGTTTATCTCAGCACTGGAGAAGGAGAAGAAGAGTAACTCAGAGAATGAACGGTCTGAGGGTTTTCGCATTACCCCCGCAGAGATTGAGTCGCTGTGTACCGTGTCTACCTCTTTGGATGAATTTCTTAATCTCTTTAAATCATACCTCACTAATAATAGTGGTAGTAACAGTAGTAATAATAACAACAGGAAAGAAAATGAAGAGTAGGCGCGTCGTTCTCCATTTGTAAAAAAAAAATCCCGCATTTTCCTTCTTTTGGGATTTGCGGTTGTTGCTGCTGCTGTTATTGTATAGCTCCTTCGGTCATGTTGTGTACGTATGTATGTGTGTTTTTTTTCTGCGGATTGGTATAAACAAACACATGCTTGCCATGCTTAAGTGAGCCCTTCACTTTACGAGTGCCTTTCACCTGTTATTTCCATCTCACATGTATGTATATGGTTATTTATTTATCTTCAACGTTTTATTATTCTTCTTCATTCTTTGGTATTTCGTCTTTTACTTTTTCGTTTGTTTTTTTAGTCTTGATCTTATGCCCAGAATCAACACATGGTTGCAACACGGCCATTTTCTTTCCATGCTGCTGCTGCCTCAACAGCGGCGGGACTGTTGATTGGTGGTGGGGGTATTGCTGCCTATTCCTGGTGGTATCGTTCAATGCATACTACAGAAAAGTATAAAAAAAACTTTACTTTCAGTACATTGAAGTCAGCTAGCCCACGTGCTCGCTTCCACCGTTACGCAACCCGTAATATAGACGGAGAAGACATGCTAGACCCTATAGGCCTCATTGCATGTATATGCCTTTTTGATGAGAACGGAAAATTTCGCATACATGAGGGACAGGATCATCAACTACCACCCTATATCCGTCAATGTTTAGATCACGCTATTGAGCTCATAGACATTGATAACAATAGAGCCATCTCATATGAAGAATTTTGTATTCTTTTCACATTACTCTCCGTGAGTCATAAGAATCTGAAGATGGCATTTAGCGTCTTTGCCAAGAATGAAGACAATTGTCTCTCAAAGCATGAGTTCAGACATATGTTGAACGCGTTGATGGTAGATCCCAGCGTTCGGATTTTGAAGCTACAGCCTTCAAGCAAACACTCAGAGCAGATGATAATGATGACAAACGACAACAACAACGGCAACGGCAACAATGGAACAGTCCACATGAAGGAGGAGGGTACGAAGAAGTCTGAGACAAAACAGTTAAGTACATCGGCCATCGCAAAAGACGTGTTACTTTCCTCCCCACTTTGCAAACAACTATTTGGGCCGCATGGTGACAAGCGCGTCTCTTTTGATGAGTTCTGGCGCTTGGTGCGTGAGCTTCGACGGCGGGTGTTGGCTGTCGAGTTCAGTCTGCACGATCCAAGAAACACCGGTCAAATTAGTTTAAATAATTTTATAGGAATTTTTTTTCGCGGTTTAAACACAGAAGCAAATGGGAAAGAAGAGAATCATAAGATGCAGACAAACATGAGAGACGAGGAGGGGAGGTTTGTGTCGTGGGAGTTTTTCATGAAAGTGTTTGATATTCTTTCTGAGTACGACACAATCTCTCACGGAATGAATCTCATCCTCAAAGCTAAAGCACGGGAGGGCTCAACAACTACTCTTCTTGACCCGCAGCAACAAGGACAAGCAAGAGATGAAAAACAACAAGAAGAAGTGCTGCCAAAGTCCAAAGAAAAAATGATGATGTCATCTCCCTCTTTGAGTGATTGCATCTCTGGGGTTGACACTGCGGAGTTCTACCGCGTGCTTGGGAGTTGTAACGGACTTTCACACCTGACGAGAGACGATGCGGAGAGTCTGATGCGTATTTTTGATGTGGATAAGTCGGGAAAGTTGTCACCTGCAGAGTTTGAGCAGATGTGTGAGTTACGCACCACATTCTTTACGCCCCGGCAACCACGTTTCAATGAAGCACGACGGAACAAACTGCAGCAGTTTGTGTTTTGTATGCAGCAGCTGAAGTAGTTGGACGCATCCGTGAGGAAAATTACAGTCCGTGTCGTTTTCATTTCTCTCTGTATGCATGTATGTTCGTGGAGGTGTAGAGGAGATGGTTTATTTTTATTTCTAGTATCGCTCTTTGAAGCAAACGACTTTAAATGCTGTTGTTGTTGTTTTGGGATTGCTTGTTTCTCTTTGTGTACATATGTGTATGTGTGTATGTGTGTGTGTGTGTGTTAATGTGACTTCTTCTCGTGCTCTTAAAGAACAGTCACACCATTTCACTCTTCCAATTGTATCCGGGTATAGCACACTTCTCCTTATTCACCATGAGAGGGAGAGGAGAACGGGAAAAAAGGACAAAAAAAATCTCATGTCGTTGTTCTTTTATTCCACACCTCTTCATTTCTTCACTCTTCTCCTTCTGATGGTTTTATTGTTATTATATCAATCCATTGCGAGGGACTGACACGCGGAGCAAACCGAAAGACACAAAGAATACATACATACATACATTATTACAGTCGTTGCTATGGGCGGTGAGGCACCGGAGGGAATGCTTCGAGAGTAACAAAAAGAGTTATATTACAAGCCACGTGATGGTGACAGTATTATTTTTCTTCCCACAGGTTGAGGGAAAACAGGAGTTGCAGCAGCCACTGCTTACTTGAAATGGTCTGAATTTCCTGACAAAAAGATTATATTCATTGTGCACCGAATCCCGCTCGTGCAGCGGCAGGCAGACGCCTTGGCACGTGTGATTGGAAATGGCGTTAAAGTGGAGACGGTGAGTGGGCCAAAAAAGTCAGTGACGTGTTGACCTTATTTCAAAGCAAGAGACTCTCCCATACTTGTGATCATTGACAGTGTGCTGCATGAGTGGATTCTTCAATGGTCGGAGATATTGGAGGAACGCGTGAGTCTCATGATCTTCGACGAGGTTCACAACGCACTGGGGGGATTTCCAAGGAAACTCGTTGATAAAATACATGAGGTGAGAACACAAAAGAGGAAAAAAAATAAACTCCGACTCTTCTTCTGCAAGTGATGGTGATGCAGCGCGGGAGTTACCTCAGATCATTGGACTGACTGCGTCTCCGGTTTATTCCTTCACGAAACATGACAGTCTGAAGGAATTTCTGTTTGTCACAAAGTGTAAGATGGTCTATGTGTCTGACGCAAAGAATAGTTTGAAGGAATTTGTATGCACTCCTACAACGCTTGCATTGGAATATCTTCCCTCATATGAGGAAGATATCTTCCAAACATTTCTTCGTGGGATTATTCATAAGATACATGCATTGGACGCCGTGACTTCACACAAGCATCTGAAAAATATAACAAAGTGTGATGGCCACGCCGATGTATCAAAATAAATATGATCAACTGGAAGGGGCTGTATTACGAATTTTGAATAACAAAGTGGATAAACTTGCCTGTGCTATTGTGGCATTTCTTTCTTGTATATCCAAGGCAATTATGGTTATGCAGGAGGAGTCTATACAATATGCATATGAAGTCATTATGGATAATAATAAACCATTTGCTTCTTTGAGTAATGACGCAGAAGCTGCGAAGTTTTTATCGCCGTATCTCTTGGCAATTATAAAGATAATGGGAAAGTTACAGATTACATCAAAAACACATGTTATGAGAAAAGATGGGGACATTGTGGAAAAACGTGTGACTTCAGAAGTATCTTCTCGGGTGAAATTTCTCTTGCAATTGTTAGAATGGATTGCAGAGAGTGTTAAGCCATTAAATATTGTATTCAATGGAATTATATTTGCGGATACACGTGCATCTGCGAATCGCATTCTGAATGACATTGAAAAAAAAACACCACGACTTCAAGCACTATATCAGCCAAACCTTTTTGTGGGTAAAGGGAAATATACAATGACGGAGGATGGCAGCAAAAATATGACAGATGCAGAGCAAAAGCGTGTAATGAACGAATTCAGGAACTGTAAATCAAAACTACTGGTGGCAACGTCCGTGGTCAAAGAAAGATTAGACATCGCCAGTTGTAGTTTTGTGATACGGTATGACTCCTGCATGACACTTCGAAGTTTTAACCAAAGCCGTGGCCGTGCGAGACGCAAAGGGGCCCTGTTTATTGTCATGGAGCACATGCGGCGTACGGTGAAAGTGGGGCAGGTCGTCCGCAAGGCAATTGCGTTCCAGAATCTCCTGGTCGAGAGGGCTGGGATGGAGCAGGAGGAGGAGGAGGAGGCGAAGCGGGAACCGTGGGAGAGCTGCCCGCGCTGGTGGCTGGATCGCTTTGAGGACAAGAGGAAAGCTTTTATCGTGTGGAAAGAAATCCGCACGTGCTCCCCGTCTCCCTCGGGGGGCGGGCGCGGACCACGGCGGAGCGAGGCGGGGCTCCTGTCGTTTGCGCCGGGGATCCCAAGACGGGAGGCGAGGATGCCGCTGCAATTTCTCTCGAGCGGCCTCTGCGTCTGCCAGACGTCGACCATGTCGGCAGACGACGTCCGCGAGAAGTACGCACCTAACGCGGAAGAGGTGGAGGAGTACGACGAGCGCGAGTGGTTCCCGCACTGGCCGTCGGAGCTGTTGTGGGAGGAGGTGCGTAGCCGGCGGCTTCGAAGGCCGGAGACCATATTGAGGAAGGAGGGCAATAAGGATGTTCTCTGTATGACTATCTGGCGGCGAGGGATGGATGAGAAAGAGGAGAAAGAGAAGGAGTTTCGGGGTGGAAGGGATGACGCATTGGAAATTGAGTCGATGGAGGCACTTAAATTTATTGGCGTCATTTTCCTTCGCAATGTGCCGCACAACGCTATGAATTCTCGGGAGGGGGCATACGCATCTCACCTGAGGTCTTGCCATCGAATATTCTTCTATGTATGTCTCTGTGTACTACAAAGTTTTTTTTTCTTTTCCGTTGTGTCTTTTTACCTTTTTGCTTTGCTTCGCTTTCAATTTTTGCGTTTTTACGGTTTTTGCTGTATGCTCTCATAGCCGTTCAGAAATACATAAATACATATATGAAGATGTGCATACAGACAAACGTATTTATGAGTCTTTTTTTTTATATTTCTACCTATTCCTCTTCTCTCTCACTCACTCTCTCTCTTTCTCTCTTTGTGTAAAACGTTTATGTTTTTCCTTGGATTCCTTTTTTGGTGTATATTTGTATGTATGTACCACCACCCACCCCCTCTAGACACACACACTCTCTCTCCTTTTTTTTTTGCCTTTCTTCTCCACATTTGACTCCTCAATGAAAGGAGAGGAACTGGCTGTACACGTGGCTCACATTATTCCACTCTCACTCTCTTTAGTGGGTGTAGTGAGAAAGGGAAGAACAAATTAAAATATAAAAAATAAAATAAATACATAAAGGGAGATGCATGCAAAACACATTAACGACGTTGGTATCAGTAGCACGTGCCGCGGCAAGAGTCTCCTCGCGGAGTCTTTCCCAGCCTCCATCGGCCCGTCGCTCCCACACAAATACCGCGAGCACCTCCCGGTCGGCCGCGGTGCATGCAGCACTGTGTGGACACTTATAGACAACGCAACAAACGAAATGGTCGTGGGGAAACTATCAGACATGTCACTCATGACGGAACGGAACAAAAACTTTTCCCGCACCGAGGCAATTAACATCGCACACTGTGAGCATCCAAATATAATTCGTTTTTTTGATACATATGAAGAGGGGGAGAAGATTTTACATATTTTGGAGTATGCAGATGCGGGGGATTTGATGACACAGGTAGAGGCGCGAGCAAAGCGTTCTGGAAAAGGAAACAATCACAATAATAACATCACCAATAGTAAGAAAGAAGTCGTGCCGTGTTATTACATGGAAAGGGAAGTTCTTGTAATTTTCACTCAAATTTGCCTTGCTGTAAAGTACATACATGAGAAAAATATTATGCATCGTGATCTCAAAACATCAAATATTTTGCTTAAAAAAAACGGACTTATAAAATTGGGAGATTTTGGTTTTTCTAAGCAATATAGTGAGAATCTTGCTTCAGATGTTGGGAAAACATTTTGTGGGACGCCGTATTACATTTCCCCAGAATTATGGCGCCGAGAGAGTTATAGTTACAAGGCAGACATTTGGTCTATGGGAGTATTACTATATGAACTAATGACATTGCGTAAACCGTTTCTCTCCCATAACATGCAGGAGCTCATGCAGCGTGTGTTGATGGAGGGCAGCTATGACCCACTGCCAAGAAATAGATACAGTGAGGATCTATGTCATTTATGTGAGCGGATGCTTCGAGTTAATCCTCAGGACCGATTGGATATCATGCAGGTTCTCTCCTCTCCTATTATACTTCAGGAGGGGATGCAGCAGTTGAAGAAGGGTCTGTCAAGACTGCGCGGGATAGAAGGTGTAAGAGATCGTTTGTTGTGGGAGGTGGAATCGGTGCAGAGTAAACTTCTTCTCACGCACACGTTATGTAAACCGAAGAATACATATGAGAAGGAAGAGAAGGAGGAGGAAAAGAAGAAAAATGTAAAGGAATAAAATCCTCTCTCTGTATATTCTGCAAAGAGATGATAAAGTAGCATGTTATGTTTACATGCATGCATGCATTTGTGTGTCTGTGTGTTTCTGTGTGTGTGTGTGTACATTACATGGGATTACTGTGAGAAGAGAGTGAGAAATGGAGGAGCATTTTCTCTTTTATTTTTTTTCTGTGGAGGCGTTTGATTATTTGCATTCCTGTTGCCCCTCCTCTTCCTTCTCTCTATTACTGTTATTAGTATTATTTTATTTATTCCAAGTGTATCCCTTTCTTTGACTGTCCATTGTATGCATCACCTCTCACCTCCCCTCGTCTGCCCCAGGTGAGGCACAGAGAATAAGGAGTCTGATTGACTCTATAGTTGTTATACTTGTTCTTATGGAGAATATGCATGAAGTCTATTTTATTTTTTATTTTTTTAAAAGAGAGAGAGAAGAATTAACATGAATTTTCCTTCCTTTGGTGTATTTTGAGGCAAATATGCGAAAAGGGAGAGAAAAGGGTCACGTAGTAAATGTGTAATGTAAATCGTTCACTCTTTGTGCGTGTTGCGATTTACTTTGTTGTTGTTGTTGTTGTTGTTGACGTTGCTTTCTGTCCTCCTCTGATATATGTATATACGTGCTTACGTACATCCATACATGCATACATGTGGAGGTACTCATGAAATGAGGCCTCTCTTGGTGTCTGGTTCTGTCTTTTTGTGTTTTTCTTTGAATTTCCTGTAATTTATCTCCTTTTCCCCGTTGGGGGAGTTTTTCGTTTCCGTCCGGTGAATCCTACGGCTTTACAAGAAGCGAGTAAATAGAAAGAAAAGCAGAAGAAACAAGGAAAAAAAGGCGGAGGTGGGGGAAAATAAAAGTATAGACAAACAAAACGAGTAGAGAAGAAAAAATTGATAAGAGAAAAGCTGAAGGATTCTTGTTTTTTTTCTTAATCTGTGCGATTTTTGCCTTCGGTACGAGTTGATTCATTCATTGAAGAGGTGGAAATTATTTATTTATATTTATAGAAATGGCGACGGAGACATCGGCGGTATTTGTTGCAGTTCGGGTGCGGCCACTGAATGCCCGCGAGTCTCCGCTTGAGTGCACCGTCACTGTCCTTGACGACCGCACGATGACACTGACGGACCTCGGCAGCCACACGGTGGGCTCCAGCGGCAGCAGCGTCAGCGCCCAGCAGCATGTATTTACGTTCGACAAGATATTCTGGAGCATCCCGCCGAACGTACTGCCGATGTCTGCGGCTGGACTTACACCGCCGACGCGATCACCGCGTATGTCGTGCGTGGAGGGAATGGCATTGTCTACTACTTTCCGCAGCACGTCAATTGCGGCAAGTGGACCTCCATCCTCGTGGAGTAGAAGCAATAGTCTTTTTAGCACTCTTCAGGATACATCGTCTGTCACCACGTCTCGGATTCCTTTCAACGGCCTGCCGTGTTTTGCACACGTGCCAGAATATGATGATCAAGCTTCTGTGTATAATTTCATTGGCCCGCGTATGCATGAGTCAATCATGACTGGTTTCAACTCATGCCTGTTCGCCTATGGGCAGACAGGGAGCGGCAAGACGCATAGTTTACTAGGTCCACCCGACACGAACTCTCTACGCTCAGAGGAGCGGGGGATTGTGCCACGGCTTTGCGAGGACTTGTTTGAGTTGATGCGAAAAGATCGTGAAGAGGACGAATCCGTCACATATAATGTGGAATGTAGTTTCTTAGAGATTTACTGTGAGCGGGTGCATGACCTGCTTTCACACAGTAGCAGTGGTGGTAGCATTAGTTGGAGTAAAGATGTATCAGTCGGTGGTTCTGGTGCCTCGGCATCTTCTTTGCAGCCGTCGCCTTCATCACCATCGGCACAGCCGTCGCTGCGCGTTAGACAGCACCCCACACGTGGACCGTTTGTTGAAGGGCTCACACTCATGAAGGTGCGGGATGCGAATGCTGTCATGAAACAAATTACCCACGGCATGCGTGAGCGTGCGACGGCAGAGACACGGATGAATGAGCACAGCAGCCGCAGCCACGCCATGATGCAGCTGTACATCACACGCGTTGCGGTGGTGCAAGACGAGGCGGCGGTCGTGACAAAAACACGCGTTTGTAAACTCAGTATGGTTGATCTTGCGGGGAGTGAGCGGGTCACGCAGTCAGGCGCAGCGGGAGATCGCTTCGAAGAAGCACGAAATATTAATTTGTCTCTCACTACACTTGGTCGTGTTATTCTTCAGTTGTCCGAAAAACAGTCGGGAAAACATGTCATTCCTGCATACCGCGATAGTGTGCTCACGTGGTTGCTCTCGGATAGTTTGGGTGGAAACAGTAAGACTATCATGCTTGCCACCATTGCGCCCAGTGCATACTGCTACCAACAATCACTGAACACACTTCGCTTTGCGGGTGTGACAAAGAAGGTGATCAATGTCGCCAGTATAAACGAGGACCAACACTTCCAGAAACTCATTGCATCGCTGCGCCAACAAATCGTGAAGTTAACGCTGCAGCTAGAGGAGGGAAAGGCGTCGGAGGTGCACTCGGAGGAGATTCGGGGGCTGCGCCTGGAAAGGGATGAACTAAGGGCGGAGCTGGATGTCATGAGGACGGCTATGTTGACAATGGTGTCAGAAACAGAAGTGGCAGCGCTGCAGAGGCGTGTTGCGGATCTCGAGGAGGCGAATGCGCAGATCCACACGGAGAAGAATCAGGTACAGCGCCAACTCGTCTCCACCACAACAGCACTCCGCGAAGAATTGGTACAGAAACGTGGAGAGATCATGAAACTACATGAGGCTCTGCTGCATAAAGATGGGGAGGTGCAAGGATGGATCCGCCGCTACCGTGAAGAGGTAGTTATGCGGGAAACATCCCCACTACAACCGCAGCAGGATGGTTGTAATAATAAAGGTAAGGTGGAGTTCGACCCGCGGTACATGGCCTTTGCTAATTGGCAGCTAGAAGACAAGGCGAAAGGACTGAAGCCGCCGCCACCACTCGTCATTGCAGGCCGGTCGAATCGGCAGGAGGAAGAGATGCAGAGCCGAATCTCCGCGTTAATGAATGAGCTCAAGACCGAGCGGCTGCGTGCGGAGGAGGCGGAAAAGGCACGGAAGAATCTGCAGGGAAAAATTAGGGCGCTGCAGGGGGAGCAGGAGGCGGCGGCGCGGCTGTTGGAGGAGACGCAGCAGCGGCTTGCCGAGAAGGTGCATGTGCTTGATGAGACGCAGTCAGACTTGGCGGCAACGCAGAAAATGTTGCGTCTGGAGCGAGGCGCCAAGTCAACGGCGGAGCGGGAAAAAGAACTTGTCGCCCAGCTGGAGAGCATCCGCGTGGAGTACTTGAGTGAGAAGAAGAAAAATGTGGATCTTCTTATGCGTGTCTCAAAGGTTGATCAGCAAATGTCAAAGACGAAGAAGGACGCGGCATCAAAGGCACGGGACATTAATGAACTTGAGCAACTTTTTCTTGAGGAAACCGAGACGTCAGAGCGGTATTATATTCGACTGTGTTATTACCGTGATTTGTTTACCATTGCAATGCCATATGTCCGTAGAAGCCTCAATATGCAGAGAAAGCCTATCGCTACAGTTAATAATAGCATCAGTAATTATAACAATGGAAACCACTCTGATGATGTTGTGCTTTTTATGCGAGAGCATGCTGTGTGTGAATGTGTGCGCAATGAGGCGTACAGTCGTGTATTATTAGAAGAGGAATCCCTCAACGGGTTGCTCGAGCTGCTCGGTCAGAAAACAATCCTGTATGACCTCGCCGCCGCCGCCGCCAAGAGTGATGCATTGGAGCTGCGTGCATTGGCCGCGGAGGCCGCGGAGGAGCACGAGCGACTACGCCGCAGAGTTGGGCCGCTGGAATTGGCGATCGCGAAGGCGAGCGAGGAGCGGGTTAAAATGCAGACGGAACTGCAGAGAAGCGAAAGTACACGCGAGCGGCTCGCACGGCAGGTGGAGAGTTTGACCGCGGAGGTGGAGCAGCTGCAGCAGCGCAACAACGCACTCATTGAGAAAATCGTGGAGGCGCAGTCAACAAACGATGCGATGGATAATCCACGGGGCGATGTGTGTGGAAGAAGCAACAGCAGCAGGACTGTGGCATGGGTCGGTGATGATGATGGTGATGGTATGCAGAAGACAGAAAAGGCGGAAGAGCAACAGAAACAAAAATCACATGTACTGCGTCTGGAAAAGCAGGTGGAACAGTATCAAGAGGAACTCGGACTTCTGCATGCGCAGTTAGAGAAGGAGAGAAACGAAAAGGTAGAAAAATTGCGCCTCATGCAGCGTGAGAAGGATGAGTGTATGCAAGAAGTAAAGCGTGTGCGGAGTGACTGCAAGGCGTCCATTATGGAAAGCACAGAGATTTTGAAGGACTATGAAAAACGCATAAGAGAACTTGAAGAGACAATAGTAACGCTGCAGTCAGCTCTTGAAGAGGAATGCAACAACGCTGACAAGGCAAGAGATGGTATGCTGCGTGCGGAAAGTGTAAAGCGGGAGACATTACAAGAGCTGCGCCGTGTGGAGGCTTCTCGGGAAGCGCTTTCTCTGAGCCGCGAGGACCTTGAGCGACGCTTTGATCTCCTGCGGGATCACGTGCAGGAACTGCAGGCATCGTATTACGAACTGGAGAAACAACTCGCAAGCATGTCACTTCACGTCGCGGATGTATACCTCACGATTGACCGTTCGAACGGAGACGGGGAGAACAGTTGGATGGAAAAGGCGAAGCGGGAGAAGGAGGTGCTCGAGCAACAGAGACAAAGCGTTAAGCGGCTCAACGAGGAACTTCTCGCGACTGTGCGGAAGCGCAACGAGTCGCTGCGGGCCGTGCACCGACAAATCACAAAGATGCAGAGCGGGGGGATCTCGCCTGACGTGACGGAGGAGCAGAGTGAAAAGGACAACAGCCCGCTCGCAGCACAGCTGAGGAGGAGTCCATTTGCTTCAGATCCTTGAGAAGAGAAATATATTGACAGGATTCTCAGCTTTTGTGTAGTGTATTTTCGTTGTTGTTGTTTGTAATACAATAAAATATGAACGCAAAAAGTTTTAAGATGAAAAAAAAAAATTATAATGCAGGCACACATTCATACATACATCCTGTTCCTCCCACTCTCCCCATCTCTCTCTCTCTCTCTCTGTCTGTATATGTATCTGATTTTCATACACGGAATGGATTATTCTTGCTATTTATCTTCTTGATTTTGTGTTGTCTTCTCAATAGAAGGAAGAGAAACTTATATACTCCTCTTCTACCACATCGTATTGTTTTTTTTTCTGTGTGTGGTTTGTGCGGAGGTTTCTTGAGGGTGTTGGGAAGAGAGTATGCATAAGGAAACTTATGTGTGTGTTTGTGTGAAAATTGTTTAATGGTGAATAGAATAGAGCGGGAGTGAGAGAGAGAGAGAAGTACCAGTGTCATTGCTATTGTTGTTATTGCTGCTTTTTTTTTCTTTTTGTGTGTGTGTGTGTTTATTTAACGTCTTTTTGCCGTTGTTACTGCTACTCCTCCTTAATTGGTGCACATATATAAATGTATGTCATATGATATCTAAACGGTCTGCATCTGAACACTCTGAAAGAAAAGAGGGAAAGGAGGGAAGAAATGCACTCTGCCCTTTTTCTTTCTTCTGTAGTTTTGCATGCAATTAGTGGCTTGGGATTACTCTGGGTGTGTGTATAGGGCTGGAAGTAGTTGTGTGTACGTGTGTATATACATACATACATAGTTATTTGTTTATTTATTTATGCTTCACTGTATGTACTTTCTTGGCCCGATTCGTTTTTGAAACGCATGTATTCTCTCTATAGTGTTTTGCTGATTGCCCTGGATGTGGTGAAGGGGCCGTACTTACATTGTCATGCCCCGCTGAATCCATTTGAGCCCCCTGCACGTGAAGTCCAATTGTCCACACATTCCCACCACCCACGCCGTTCCAGCACCCCAACCAACAGCAGTGAAGAAGAAGGAAAGGAGAAAAATAACACTTCGACTCATATTAATGGTGACACCAGACATGGCTGCAGCTCTGTAGCTGATGGGCCGCCATGCACAGTGGGCTTTGTAGATCGACTGGGTGGATTTAGCGATGTGTTTGTACCGAGGTCAGAGTTGTGCCGACGTGTTATGTATCTGATAGAGGCGGAATCCGGTCTGTTGTATCTTTTCTACCCTGAAGAAATTGCGGGTCAGCACTATCAGCGCAAAACACTGCGGTATACTTTATGTTTTGTTTTCCGTGTGGATGCAGGGATGGTTACACCAAGTGCAAGTCTGACGGAGCGTCTCATACAGCCATACAGTGTCCTGCTGACGGGTATTATGGACGAGCTGCGTAAGACAGAGTTATCTTATGGTTACATTTCCATGGGTCTTGTGCGTGCATCATCATCATCATGGCAAGTTTCCTCTTCGCTCATGCCACGTTCTGAGAAACCAGAAACATCAACCGGATATAATCTTGACCCACAACAACAACAACAATCGCCTTCTTCACGACTTGATGGGTTTGCTGTCGACACCGAGAGCGGTGTTGTTTCCGCCTGTCCCACACATGTTTTTTCCTCTTCTTTGACAAGTGAGGATTTGGTCCACACAACTCTGAAAGGAACATCACGCGTGAATGTTTTCTTAACGCCTCTGCAGGACCCGACATCGCTGCAGTGGACACCGCTGGAGGAGATGATCACATCACTTTATCTGTCTCTATGCAGTGAGGTGCAGCAGGAGACATCAGGAATGTTGTTGGGAGTTCCTAAAGTAATGGAGAGCCAAGGATGGAAGGAACAACAACAGAAACAAAAACAAAAACAGCAGCAGATATCTTCTTCATCTTTTTTACCAGTGAAGGAATGCACGCTCTCTCTCCGTCCCTCGCATATAAATTCATATCCTGTTCGTCGTCAGATGCCTCAGCCGTCTTTGTTGCGTCACCATGCACTGGAGGAAGTTCCCATTCCCATTGTGGATTACTCCGCAGAAATGTTAGAATGGACAGATGTCGTCATACAGGATGTATTCAAGGCAGTAGACGGGCACCGTACCATTGCGAACATTGTGCAGATTATAGCCACGGGTTATTATGACGAGCCAGTGGAAGAAGTTTCGTCACAAAGACACTTGCGTGTGTTGTCACCACTCACCAGCCCACCCACAATGATAATGTCGCCTTTTCAAACCGCTTTTGGAATCCAGTCGTCAATCATGAGGAGTCCAGCAGGCGCGGGCGGGGGTGGTGCTTCAAACTCAGGCGCATGTTCACAAAATTCCAACGTTCTGCAGTCGTCACCGATGGGTGCTCTCTCTTCGCTGCATGCCGGCGACACGCGAATATTGTCCCCACTCTCCCCCAGCTCACGTTCCGGCTTTGCTCTTCCCGCCGCGCTCTCAAAGGGACATGTCGCCCCGTCGTTATTGTCTCGTCCGCAGCAGCATGAGAGAACTGTGGACGAAATAACGCTGCGCGGTCATGAAGGCTTGCAGAGCTGGTGGGCGGAGATGGAGATGACTGTGTTAGAGGCATTGCAGCATCTTGAAGTATATAATTACGTACGAATTGTGTGCCCTTGCCAACTTCATAGCACGTATAACACAACAAAGGCCTTTTATCAGGTGGTGAGCAATAGGCAACATGCCGCACGCCGTATTCTTGGCCAGCATATGTTACGTGTGGAGGAAAGATTTTATAACCTCCGAAAGATGTGGTTACTTGCTGCCCCTCAACACGAGAAACAACAAGTGCCTCTGAGACGTCGACAATGGTCAAGGAGTGGTGGTACGAGTAGAAGACCCGGTGATTCTTCTACTGAGAAGTACTCCCTGACATTACCGACTGTGTTGATGGCCAAAGCTGCACAGGACTGGCAAGATAAGAAAAAAAACGTGGAAGGAGATGCTGCAATCTTGGATCCCATGGCACATCCAAAATGCAGCCCACATCCAGCCTCTTCCGCAGGGCTGGCGTCAGAATCAAATGAAGTGATAACCGAGTTGGCAAAAGACTTGGAGGACAATAAGCCCTGCGGTGCTTTTGTATACAACGAGTTGGATATTGATCTCGCCGCGGCAGCGGCGCTGTGTGCCCTTGGGAAGTTAACAGGCAACACTTTGGCTAACGTTCAGTATGAAATGCGTCGCATTCCAGGGTGGTCGAATGCCTTTGCTGGTTGGGAGGATATGTGCTGCAAAGCGTTGGTAGAGATGGGGCTTCTGAATGACTGGCTTGTGGAGACCAGAGGGCCTTTCTCACCGTCATGATCCCAACTCGCCATAGACAAGGAGAGCATATATATACATATATATATATATATATATATATATATATATATGTATATATATATATATATATAGGAATCTGCGTGTTGGTGCGTAGTAACTGTGGATGGAAGTTAATGAAAAAAACAAAAACAAAAGGAAACAGAAAGGAAATAACATGCACGGAAATAAATAAAGTTTGTGATGAAGGTTCCAGCCACATCTACTTACCAGTATTACGTGTCATGGGGAGTTTAGTATCGTGTCGCTATAAATTCTCTGTGATACTCACACTGGAGTAGGTAATAATCGGACGCATGATAAGGGGCTATACTTTCCATCCCATTCCCCTTCCTGTAACCATTATTATTTCTATCAGCAGGGTCGCATGGGAGCAGTCAAGAGAAGAAAGAATGGATTTAGTTTTTTTTGAATACCTTCTCTCCATCGGGATAGTGCTAATTGGGGTCTCTTTTTCTCTTGAAATACATTTAAAAAAATATATATTTTTTTTCCTCTTTATCTCTCTCTATCTCTCTATTAGGTTTACAAACAGAAATGTGGTGGGTTTATTATGTGCTAGCTGCTGTACTCATTCTCTCTGCCGCGCTGATGTTCGCAATGCGGAGAAAACAGAAGGAGCAGGACGGCAGTGCATTCCAGCAACATGCGCACCGGTTGGAAGGAGCGACTGCAGCCGCTTCACGTGTGCGCCGCGCGCGAAAGGAGGACTGACATGAGGGCGATTCTGCGTTTAGAAGAAAAGGAAGAATTGGCTGACTGGAAAGGAGAGAGAAGTGCATGAAAGGAAAAATGAAAAAAAAAATATAAGCGTGTGGGGGGCATTCTGTGGAGGTAACAGTTTCCTTTTTTTTTTGAGCCCAGAATGAGAGAAAGAAGTAAAATAAAATACATATATTTATAAAACCACAATTTAGCATGGAAAAAAAAAAAACTTTCTTTTCTGTTGATTTGTTTGGTTTTTATTTTTTCTTTCTTCTTGTTCGTCACTCTGTGTGCGTAATTAACCAGTGAAGGAGAAGAGAAGGATGCGGAATGGTTTGTAATATTCCGCACTCTTCGTATTTCTTCCGCTTTATGCAAAGACTCTCTGCAGATAGTGTCAAAGGCCCTCTCCCTCATGTGTATGTGTGCGTGACTTCTTCCTTCCTTTCCTAAATCCCTCCCCCTTTTTTTTCTTTTTTTTTGTGTATGTGTGTGTATCTGCTTCGGATGCCTGCAATTGTCTCCTGTTCTGGTTGTTTTCTGCTTCCCTTACCTGTTCTCTCTCTCTCCCTCTGTCTGTCTCTATCTGTTTATCATTACCATCATGGTGATCACACCTTACTTCCCCCAATTTCTTCTTCCACTCTGCCAGTTTATCGCCTCTTTGCCGCGAGCAACACCTACGTGGACACCAGCCACTGCGGTTGGGCAGTCTGTGTACATCCCGGCAGTCTCATAGCAAAACAAGGCTCGCATAGTCAGCAGGGACTCTCCCTCTCTCTCTCCCTATATATATATATATATATATACGCATATGTCGACAGCTGCGCCTGCAGCGCACTACACTGTTGATGCGCTTCGTGGCGTCGGTGTACTTCCGGCGCAGTTGGCGCTCTCGCGTCAGCCACGACTGCGGCCGCACGTGCGCCACTTAAAAGGACTCGTCTACCCGCTGCCGTACTACGCGATGTGGCGCGGCAACCACAACAAGTACACATACAACCAGAGCACCGTCTCGCGCTGGGGCGAGGGGGAAACGCGGCACATGTACCACCAGCACTACGCGCACGCCAAGTGCCCGGCAGACTACGGCCGCGGCGGGCGGGAGTTTGAGTACATGTCGGTGAAGCGCGGCCGGCTCGTGCAGAAGCCGCTGCCACGCGTGCAGTACGTCGCGGAGGGGTCAAAGCCGACGTGGCTGTTCAAGTCATGGCACACACCGCTGAGCTCGCCGACGATGTGGGAGCGGGAGGTGCAGTACGCGGAGCACACACCGGAGCACTTGGGCGCAAAGCGGCCGCTGGCTGTCGTGGCGCCCCGCACGATGCATCGTTACTTGTTCCTCATGCACATGGAGAAGATTACAATTACGGTCTCTCCGTTTCTTTTTGGATACGGCCACAGTTTGCAGAAGTCCGTTCTGGATTTTTATCGACGTGCCATCAGCGCACGCGCCCCATTTCCAAAAGACAAAGTGTTTCTCTTCTACGCACTTGACCACATCACCCCGCGCATTGAGGTGACATGGCTCAACGGGACGACGTATGTCCCGCCCGTGCTGGAAGGCACGAGTCCGCAGGATCTCATTCAGATGGTGATGGAGGAGGCATGGCTCGCCGCGGACCGCATGAGTGCAGAGGGACGCGTCCTGAATCCATTAGCAATTGACGACTACAAATGGGAGCAGCTTGTCGTCTTCAAGAAGGTGCGTGACAAGGAGGCTGCGAAGGGAGGAGGCGGGAAGAAGAAGTAGGAATGATAAAAAAATTAATGCATAAGTGGAAAGAAGGAATAATAAAAAAAAGGATAATGAACACGGTGATTGCAAGGAAGAGCGTGTATTCCTGTTGTACCCTCCTCTTCCTGTTTTCTTTTCCTTCTGGTTATTCTTGTTTGTTGTGTCTGTGAAGAGGGAAGGGGAAGTAATGAAGTGCTGTTGTTGTTGTTGTGTTTTTTGGTTTTCGGGTTTGTTCCCTCTTTGTCGTGTGTGTATCTGTATAGGTGTGTGCCATTAAGCCTGTAACTCACGATAATCTTTTTTTCCCCTTTGGTTTTTTTTGTATATCTTTCTCACTCACATATTACGACAGCAAGTGAAACAGACAGAGAAAGAAAAAGGAGTGAAGCGAACAAATAAAAGGAGAGAAGGGGGAGGAAAACTAGAAAAACGGAAATAAAAAGAAAGAAAAGGGGGAAAAAAGGAGGAGGCATCGTAGGACAATCCTCTCGTAGCAGCAGCAGGACAAAAGAGAGAAAAAAGCAAAAGCGAAAAAAAAAAAGGATAGCAAACGAATAGGCAGAGTGAGAGGTTTTGATTCAGCACAATGGATACATTTCGCTCAAATGTTAATGCCGTTTTTAACGGTCGTGGCCTAGATCACCAGCAGCAGCAGCAGCACCAACAACAACAAATATTAGGAGGCGTCAACACACCGATTAATTCTGCGGGGACCGCGGCGATGGGTCTGCCCTCACGTGTAGTAGTCGGCGGTGGTGGTGGTGGTGGTTCTATGCTGGAGCACACCACCTTCCACGTCTCCACTTCAACGGAGGTGGACACGTACGACGAGAAACGTATCGAAGAGATTTGCCGGGCGCTCAACATGTTGGAGGACATCGCCCACGGCCGCCACATCATCAACTGGAGGGAGTTGGTCGACCCAACCCAGCCCGCGGAATCTGCGAAGAAAATCAGCGCGGCGTTGGCGCGACCGACGACGGGTCCGGGGGAGATTGGCAACGTGGCTGAGTGCATCACGACGCCGGCGCATTTGTCGATTGTTGCGCTGCTGAGCCCGCCGTATCTTGCGAAGGTGCGGGAGGCGGTGCTGCAGCATCTCTTGGACGCGCTGAGCATCGTGCGGGACCCCAACCCAATGCCGCTCTGCTCGGAGATGTTGGTGGAGATGGTGCAGCTGAACCTCGTCCTGCTCCGCGGGGTGGCGAGGACGCTGGAGACGTTTTTGAGTGAACCGAACAGCCGCCGTGCATCCATCGCCGTGCTGGGGAAGTTGGCGGATCAGAAGCGGGGGGATGAAGTGTTTATGCGGGAAATGCAAAACCTTGAGTCGCTGGTGCGGACAATAGATGAGCCGGAGTATGAATATGACTGTCTCACTATTTCGCGCTTGCTAGGATGGGGGGGAATGGACAAGGCGGCGTCGCTTGTGCCGGTGAAGAGACTGGAGCAAATGTCTACAGTTACGTCCATGGCGTACTTTCGCCAGCGCGATGAACTTGTTTCGGCTACATGCGATGGAACAGTCACAATATGGGGAAGCCCACATCCGTCCACAGGAGAGGTGAAGGTGGGAATGACAATAGATCTTCCACAGCAGTGCGTGCCTGTAGCGATGGATAGTTCACCGCGAGGAAATTACTTGGTAATTGCTGGAATGCCGTTTCCCTCTGTAAAATTGCAGTTTATGGAAAATGAAAATAGACTTTTGAACTCGAACTATAATTATAATGATAATACTAATAATAATAATAATAGCATCGCCAATACTAGCAGCAAGAAACGGAATCTCTCTGCAGGTGTAGCCAAGGCACCTTTGCTACGGTTTGTCACATGTAATGAAAGTACTGGAGTGTGGACTAATGGAGAAACCGTGGTGCGTAAGGAAAACACAACGTTAACTGCAGTAGCTGCCTTAGGAAACTTTTCTGTATGGACTGCAGAAAGCACTCCCTGTGATAAATTATCTGACTTGGGACTCCAGCATGACTTGGTTCTTAGTGCCCACACAGCCCAAACTTCACGACGCATTGAACGAGCACACGATGATTACATAACAGTTATTCGAGCGAATGAAGATAATGAAGGTATTCTCTTCACAGGTGGGCGAGACAGTGTGGTTAAGGTATGGGACACTCGCAGCGGCAGCAATCGTGCAGGTTTATCATCCACGGCAGCAGTAGCAACAACAGCGGGGGCGGGCGCAGGAGCGGCGGGGATGTCATCGCAAATGAGACCGAATAATCGCCAGAAGGGAAATCACACAGACACAATCACGTCAATATTGCCGCAACGCATGGTTCTTTACACCGCGTCGTTAGATGGCTCACTGATGGTGTGGGACACGCGCCACATGAGTGAGCCGATGCGTGAAGTGTACCTTACAGATCCGATCATTGATCTCGCCTTTTTAGATGGTGGATACATGGTTGTGTCTACGGCGCGGGGACTTAACTTGTTCTCGCGAGAGACGCTGAAGGCTCAAGATATTATTCCAAATGTTGCGTTTACACAACTGAAATCAAATAATGATGGTAGCGTCATATTCGCTTCAGGTGGGAGTGGTGTGAGTGTGTATGCACTGAGTCGATAGACAGAGAGACTGAGGGAGGAGGTAGGAAGAATGAAATAATGAAATGAAGTAAATCGAAAATTAAAAAGGATATATATACTATAGGTGTGTGTGTATGTGCCTAAATGACGCACTGTGAAGGACTTTAAGAGCCAAATTGAAAAGGAAAAGGAAAGGTAGGAAGAAAAATAAAAATAAAAAAAACAGCGGAGACAAATAAGAAGAGGATGGAATATATATATATTAGTACGCATAGTGCACCTACGTGTATGTAAGCATACATGTGGAATAAATAACGAGGAACAGTATATCCTAATTTTTGTTTGTTTGCTTGCTTGTTTTTGTTTTTGTTTTTTCATTGTTTTGCGCAGTGCGGTGTGAGAGGCTTAGTGCTTCCTATTTCTCCCTTACCCCCCATGCATATAGGTATGGGGTGTTTATATATAGATATAGATATAGATATATATCTGTGTGTGTTTATATCTGCTTCGGTGATGGTGGAGCAATCCATATTTTTTATCACCACTCATTTGGACTCCGCATACATACATATTTATAATGTATATACATATGTTTCCTTTTCTACTCTTTCTCTTTTGTCTTCTTAAATTCATTTTCCGTCCTCCATCAGTGTGATTGGGGCATTTACACTAATACATCTATACATACATATAGTAAAAAAAAAAAAGAACCTCGGTCACAAGCACACACACACACACAGGGGGAGGGGAGAGAAAGAGAGGGAGAGAAATACAAACAAACAAAATGATGCAAGCGCGGAGAGTGGCAGTGGCTACGTTGCCGCGATCTCTGCAGCGGCGCCGCTACACGCCGATCTGGCAGCCGGACCCCGCGCAGGATCACACCGCCCCACTTCGCGAGGACGACGAGGGCCGCACGTTGTGGCGCTCCTCCATTCCCCTCGCGACTATAGGCGATGCGGTGGAGGCGTGGATCCGCTTCGGCAACGACCCCGTCATGCACACAGCCCTGCCGGTCCTTCACGGGGGAAGGCAGACATCGAATACATCGAATACATCAATGGCAGTTGTGGGAGAGGCCACTTCGCCGGCTGAGCTGCCGCGGTCAACTTCTCCGTTTGCGTACGTGGAGGACTACATGGGAACAAACATGGTCTTCGGCTCCCCGGAGCACGTGAAGGAAAGCGCGGCGGTGTGGGCGGCGTACTTTGAGCGGCGCTATGTCAGTCAACTTCGGCAGTCCCGCCGCACGGCAGCGAATCATATCGGCTTGGTCAACGCGCCGGATGTTTTCACGGACGAAGCGGACCGGCCGGAAACAAAGTGGTCGCAGGATACGATGTTTCGCGAGCGTGCCTACATGGCAGAGAAGTTTTTAAAGGAAAAAGTAACAAACATGCAGCAGTTAGAAAAAGTTTTGAAGGAGGCGAACTCAGCAGAGTATCTTGCGTTTCACGATGCCCTGCAGCAACAATCCCAGAGTCTCATTCCCCTACCATCTCCAAGCGTGTGGCACTATGAAGGTACGCGTCGGACGCAATGGGCGGAACGGTTTATTCCGCACTCACATGAGTCACAATATTTTTTTGCAAATGTCCTCGCGGCAGATGTGAAAAAGGTTGGAAATGCGCCTGAAAAAATTCTTAAACAAGTGGCTGCCGTGCTTGCAGAGGTTGGTAAAATTTATCTTAAGCGACATCGGCGTCGCCTTAACGGCCGCGAGTGGTCGGCGCTAACGTCTGAGGAGAAAGATGCATTCTGCATGAGGGAGGTGGTGCACTGGCAGCAGCAGGTGGAGTTGTGTGAGTTTGACCCGCCCGCAGAGGGGGAAGATGGCAGCAGCGGTGACTCCACTTCTTTAGAAGAATGGAAAAGCGAACACACTGCCATCATGCAGCTGATGGAGGCAACTATTGACGGGCTCAGCTTCTCGGCGTTGGAGTTCTGGAGACACACAATGTGCTGCGAGGAAATAGAGACAGAACACATCCATACAGAAAAACGTGTACGAGCTATCAGTGCCGCTGCACGTAAGGCAATGTATGATACTACACCATATGAGGTGGTTATACAGCAAGGTGTTGTGGATGTCATTGAGAAGGGGCAGTTGGATTTAAGGGCGGGATTGTTTAAACCACACACAAATGATGTTTGGTGTCAATTACATTACGCGAAGTTTGGCGCATCGACAATCACACAACACACCACAACAGCAGTTCGTCAATTACTTTTTTTCCACGCAGGTTCATTAAAAGAGGTTGCGGCAACAGCGGCCTTGTACTACGCAACCAAGCCTCTTTCTAGTCAATTGGATTATACATCTCCATATAAGTTTCGTCGCTCACTCGTTGGGTTGTTTTCTACCTATGGTGTAGAAATGGCCTACGCGATACAACGACCGCTGTTGCTTAGTGCAGCGAACTTGGCAAAGGCAGAAGACGTCATTAAAAAGGTTGTGAAAAGTGTTGCACGCCCCTTTGGAGAGCGTCGACGTGCTGCATTAAACCGATTGCATGCTAGTTACCAGCGTCTCATGACTCCTATAAAAGAAGTCAAACTATCTTCTGTAGTCTCAGACCTTCTTGAGAGTGGTGCAGATATTACATCTAACACTCCTCCAAAAGAAGAAGAAGAAGTAACGATATGGCCGCTTGGTGCACGACGTGTTGTTTCATATGATTGGCAAACACCACATTTGGATGCACTTAAAAGGAAAATGAACAACAGTAGTACCCCTACCACCATGACAGCTGCGGCTGTGAAGGAAATCCAAGAATTAAGGCGCCGCGGCTTTGTAGAGGTTTCACTGTGGAGACGTGTTTCTGCAGGGGAGGCAAAACAACGACAGGATGCATTGGAAAAGGAATCTCAGCAAGTGTCAGGGGCTGTGCAGTCAATTCCATCACTTGCACAGGTGAAAGAGTATGCAACCTCCCTCTACCAACGCATTGAGGAATCCGTACCGATGGTTGAAGGTGTTGTTGATGCAAATACAACAAAAAGTGATGACTCCTCGTGGGAGTTTGTAGTCATGTTAGACGACCGCGCCTTCCTCAATGTGACTCAGACGGTTGAGTTGTATCTTCCATACCGAGATGCAAATGGAGTGTCCTTCCCACAAGGGGAATATCGCGTGCGAGTCCGTGGATTTGATGTGGAGCTGAATCCAACACTTAATCCAGCGATTTGTAGCGAGGCGTTTTCATCGCCCTTTCAGGTCTTTGATGTCATACCGCAACTTGTACAACAATTCTTCACACAGCCTAGTTCTACTGGAGCAGCAGGGGCTGTTTCACATATTCCTGCATCGGATTTTATCCCTTTTTGTGCCTTTTTGCGTGAGGCGGGGTTGGATATTCCACTGCGATGTGAGTTCGAGGCCGGTCAGGTCCTGACGGAGGAGGGAAATGTATACATGGAATATTTCCTCAAGCTTCTTCAAAGTGACAAGTTTCATCAGAGTTGTGCACAGGCCGGTCTAACAGAGATACAGCGTGTTATTGAACCCGCCTGTCGTGCTCACTGGGAACTTCACCATCCCGGTGCGAATGAAATGGAGTGGGCTGGAGTGCGCCGCCAAGTTCTTGACCGGGCGATGGAAAAGGAAAGAGAGTGGTGGTTTCCAAATGAAATGCTGGACGTGGTGAATATTTCTACTGGAAGCACAAATGGACTGACACCTCAAATGTATCCAGCCACCGTGCGGTACGGAACGGAACTTTGTACTTTTCTGACAGCAGAAGGTCAATGCAATAATAGTAATAATAATAAAGGGATTTCTGCGACATGTGTGGTGGATGGCACTGGCGCAGCAGAGTCCATCACATTTAGCACCAACGATCGCGATTCCTCTGCAATTTCTATCGACGATGCACTTTCTGTCGCCCACAAAGCTTTACGCCGCGCACAGGATCGCCACAACACACTCTCTGCATTTCGCTTGGGTCCTCTGTCAAGGCAGGCGCAGGTGATGCTCTTCTGTGGTACCAGCGGCATGGAATTTGGGGGTAAGTACGCCCGCACGTATGCCTATGCCTTTGAAAAGGCGAAGAAAGAGCTTGCAGAGACGGCTGCATCAGGCCGTGTGGTAGCAGGTGCAGATGAAGATGATGTGGAGAGAGTTTCAGATAAAGAAAACGTGGATCGCTTTGCGTCCTCCACGCACCCAGAGCAACGAAAGCCGCAATTTGTAGCGCGCGTGGGCCCTGGTGCGACGCCTATAGAGGACCCCACAGCAGACCAGAAGTCAAACTGGGGACGATAATCTTTCTGTGCATGTGTCTCGATGATGATGTTGTTGTTGTTGTTGTTGGTTTAGGTTTTTTTTTTTGTGTGTGTGTGTTTGCTTTCTACGTGAGAGGAGGAAAAGGGAAGCAAAGGAATGAGAATGAAAAATTGGGGGAAAGAGAAGAGTACTAAGAAAAACCACAAGAAGAAGAAAGCAAAATGAGAGAGATGGAAAGACATACATGCATACATGCAGAAAGAGAAAGAGAAAGAGAAATCACGGGGAACTTATTTCATCTCCCTCCTTAACACTTGAGGATCAATTTCATGCATCCCTCCAAATATATTATTCCCAACCTGTTGTATCTCCCTCTTTGCCTGGATGACTGGTGGAGTGCATGCCTCTAACTTATCATACATTTAAAGTAACCTTCTTTTTTTTCTTTTTTGAATCATGTGGGACCTCTGTGGACTGTTAGACTCTCTGGAGAAGTAAAGCGGGAGGGCGGGAGTCTTCTGTGTGAAAGGTGTGTTAACGAAACAAAATAATAATAATAATAATAATAAATAAATAAATAAAAAATAAACATACTGCACGTTTATTTGTATCGAGGCAAACCCACCAGCGTGGCCATAAGATTGTCAGCGGGACGCACCTTGACTTGCGTGTCGTAAGGATACAGCATCTTTTCTTTTCTGAGAAGAAGGAGCTGAACAATTTATTTATTTATTGATAGATAGATAAATAGAGGGAGTGGGAACTTGGAGGAAAAATAAAAATAAGATATAAATAATGTTTTCCACTTTGCAACATTACTGGGAGGCTGGATTGGAGGCTCCTCTCATCGAAGAGATGATCAGTAGTGCCTTCAGCGACTTCGCCCCGTACGCAGGCGCAGAGCAGCAGCAAATGCGGTTTGTTCGCCAGCAGGTGGACAGCACGACGACGTCTGTTGTGTATGAAGAGAACGGGGACTGGGCTGTGAATGTTGAAAACCCGTATGTCGGTGGCGTCGCATTTTCAACAAGGCGAGAATTCATGTGTGATGTACGTGCAAAATTCCCACTGCGACGGGGCGACATAGAAGGAGATAATAAAAACAATAATAATAGTAATAATAATATTAATAATAATAATAATATTAATAATAATAATGTGGACGTAGTTTCAACAGAATCCTCCCAAACACATGAAGGCCTGCGTCGCTTTATTTCCTCCGCTGCTTTACCGCCATCATCATCGCGCGGTCAGTCCGGCACGGTTGGTGTGCTGGAGTTGTTGTTGTCCCCCGCACTGGAGCGCTACGGTGTCGGCATGCGACTGGGTCCCTTCTCGCTGCGCACAACAACAAGACCGCGCAACACTAATACTAATGATAATAATAATAGTGAAAGTATTGACAGCACACAAATGGATTTACTGCGCCGCACGCCGCTTCTCATTGAGGGCGGTTGGTGTACATCTTTACGCCCCGTGCTGCCCGCGGTATCGTCTTTGCCGTTTCTTTCATCTCTGCACATGTCTGCTGCGCTACAACACCCGGTGGGCGCCGGTGTTGAGGGGGACACGTTAGCCGCGCTGTGTTTTCATAGCAAACCCCACACACCACACCACCGCGACACATTCCGACTGCTCATTGTGCAGACACTCATGACAAACAGAAGAGCATCAAAGTCCCTGAGCGATGATGACACGGGGCGGAGTCGCAGCGCTCTGTTCCTCGGCGGTGCGAGCTGGCGGGACTTGGGGACATTGATTGGCGTGAGTAAATCATTCGGCAACGGCCTGCTGCGCCTGAGTGCATCCATGATGATGCATGACAGTGACGTCGACTACGAGGCGGCGGCGATGTTTGACGCGACGCCGTTCTTCGCGAGCCCGACGCAGATGAAGGTGGGAGTGAATAAAGTAAACCGCATTGGTGTTGGAATATCCACAAAGATATTTGACGGCCTGCGCTTAACGCTGGGGATACATCACGTGCGGGGGGAGGACACACGATTTGGACTGGAGATTGCGATGTAGCTGCTCTCCTTGTTGCTGCTTGTTATTATCGTTGTTAATGTTGGTGTTGTTGTTCTGTCCTCTCGTTCTATAAAAAGAATAAAAAGAGAGAGAAAGAGAAATTAGACATGATTTCCTTTCATTACTCGGAGAAGTATCATTGTATTGCCTGTGTTGGTTTTTATTCATAGAGTTTGTGGATACATGTGGAACTGAAAGGAAGTAATGCACAAAGAAAGAATTTATATATATATATATATATATATATATATATATATATATATATATATATATTGCAACTCCCTTGACTGTAATTGTTATTTGTTAACTTCCATTTTACTTTTTTTTCTCCTTTGTATTTTATTTATTTTTTTATTTTTATATTTTACTTCCGTTGATGTTATTATGTATACAAAGAGGGGAAGAAAGTTAACTCTCTCACACTCACACTCACGCATACATATATATATATATATATATATATATGTATATGTATATATATACTCCGTAGGTTATTTGCTACCACATCCTCTTTTTTTTTTTTGGTTTTTGTTTTCTTTGGAAATATGAAAGCGATGGAACTGACAACAAACAACACAAACGGAACCTCTCTTAAGCTGCAGGAGATAAAGAAGATACATGGGCCGCGAGACGCAGTGAATAATAATAATATTAATGGAGCAAAGAAACCAGAGCGTGAAGCAAGAAGCAGCAGTACCAGTACTAGCAGTAGTAATCAAAGGAATGAAGCCACCACCTCCCCCAACAACAACAGGCCGTCGTGGTCTGTTATGTTTGTTGTGTTCCAAATGATATTGTGCGTCAGCGGGATTTACGTCTGCTTCGGCCTGTGGTCCATCAAACAAGAGCGGGTCGTGACGAAGCCGTACACTTCCGTGAATAGTGCGGGCGGTGTAGACACGGCGAAGTTGTCAACAGTCTTTGTGCTTGGACTGGCACAGGCCCTCGCCGGTATGCTTGGGGGGGCTTTCTTGTTGCTGGTGGAGAATATACATAGAAAACTATTTACATGTAAAGAAAAGAAAACCACGTCAAGAGTACATAATATTATTAATAATAATAATAATATTAATAATAATAATATTAATAATAATAATATTAATAATAATGATAAATCATCAGAGCCCAACACAATGAAGAAGGATAAGAAGAAAAAAACAATAACATCATCTTCTTATTTTTCCTCATCACAATCATCACCATCCGCGGCAGGAAAAGATGTGGACGTAAAGTTACATGTAAACTCACTTGCGGTATTTCGCATGACTGCACTTCTTGGCTTCACGAATGCGTTCGGCTCGAGTCTTAGCTACGCGGCGATGCGGCGCCTGCCGTACCCCGTCGTGCTCGCAACAAAAATGTCGAAGATGGTGCCAGTCATGTTGGTTGGGTTTTTCTGGCACGGCACTCGATACTCTGCAAGTAAATGTGCGGCATGTTTTTTTATAACAAGCGGTGTTCTTTTCTTTTATCTGCTGGATGAGAAACATCATCCACACACAGAAAGAAAACTTAATAATAATAATAATAATAATAATAATACGGCTGCGGCGGGATCCTATGTTGGATTTATACTACTCCTGTTTAGCCTCATCACGGATGGATTCACAAACTCCACGCAGGATGTACTTGTGAAGAAACTGCGGTGGGGCGGGAACAAACTTATGTTCTTTACCAACCTCGCCACCGGGGCGTGGCTGCTGCTTGTACTCATCGCACTGGAGGCCCTGCACCCAATTGCCACTCACATCCTTCGAGAAGATTATATAATAAAAAGAACAGGAACAACAACAAATGCCTCAATGTTAATTTCGCTTCTTTCATATGCCGACGGCACATTTCGTTGGTTTCTTCGCGACGTCGCGCCGGTTGGGGACCTCCGCCGCACGTGGCACTTCTTCCAAGTGTACCCGGAGGCCTTCAATGATGTTATTGTGATGAGTGCCCTGAATGCGATGGGCCAGTTCTTTGTGTTCCGCACCATTTCATTCTTCGGCACATTAACGTTAATGGCGATGACGTTACTGCGGAAGTCGGGGAGTGTTCTGCTGTCGGTCGTGGTGCACGGCCACCACGTCGCTGCGGGGCAGTGGGCATCGCTTGTTGTTGTGTTTGCGGGGGCGGTGTGGGAGGGATTCATGCATGTACGCAGAGACCCCCCTTCCTCTTCCTCCTCTTCTTCGAGTGGAGTGAATAATAATAATAATAATAATAATAATAATAATAATAATAATAATGTGAGGGAGGGCAAGAATAATAATAACAACACAAGCGACAGCAGTCATCGTGATGCTATGAATATAAATAATAATAATAATAATAATAATAATAATAATAATATTTTTACTAGTAATAATAGCAACAACAACAAGAGCAATGCGAAGATGACAAGTGGGCGCAACATGCGGCTGCCTGTGTGTAATGGCACGGCGAATAGAGGCAAAGGCGTCGGTGATAAAAAATAACACGCACACATCGTCGTGTGGGATGCATGGGAACAGGATGGTGCCGGGAATAGTGGCGCGGTGAAGAACACGAGGGGGAGGAGGTCTGTCTGTCTATCTCTGTGTGTGTGTGTGTGCGGGGAAAAGGAAGAAAATAAATAAATAATAAAAAGAAGAAGAGAAAAAAAAAGAGAAGAAAGAACACAACTAAAAAAAGGGGGAAAAATAAAAGTGAGGAGGTGTGTAATGCCTCCACATTCACCTTCTATGAGATTAACTATTGTGCGGGTTGACTCAAGTATGCGTGAATGGTGCATTCAGAATTCTTCTTTGTTCATCTATTGTTGTTGTTGTTGTTGTTTTTTTGCTTGTAAACCCTTCAACTCTTTGTTTTCCGTGTACGACTCCTCCCCCGTCAGTGCAGACTGCAGAAGAGGAGGAAGTTTTCTTGCTGAGCTGTATGCGGGGTTTCTTCTTCATGTATATGTGTGTGGGTGTGTTTTATTATTATTATTATTATTATTATTATTATTACTATTATTATTATTATTGCTATGCCTGAATATACATGAAGTATATAAATATATAAATATTTATTTGTTTATTTATTTATATATTTATATTTATATTTATATTTATATATGTGTGCATTCACCACCTCGTGATGAGCATGACTGTGCGGTGGTCCCTTCTCTTCAATTCTCACACTCACTCCGATGCACGTGAAGACATTCCACCATACACGCCGCGGAGGACGAATTATTATTATCATTATCATTATTATTATTATTATTATTATTATTATTACTGTTTTTTTTTGGGGGGGTTTAATGTATCCTCCTTTCTTTCTTTCCCTCTCTCTCTCTCTTTATATTAGCACCCATAACAAAAAGAAAAAGAATATAATAATAAATAATAAATGAGGAATGAGGAATGAAAGACCGGCAAATAAAACGACTGCCTTCGCTGAGAAGATGCGGCGGCTGGTGAATGACCGGGCGGGGCGGCAGCCGCTGCCGGCGGGGTACACGCGGTGCCCGCTGAACCCAAGCCACCAGGTCCCCACCGCGGCCATAGTAACGCACCTGGAGCGGGCGCACATGCACGACGACTTGGCAGCAGCGCCTAATGCAATGTACGGAAGCGGGACGTACGCACGACGAGAGAAGTTTATACAAATGCAACTTCATCGTCATACTACTACTACTACTACTACTACTAATAATAATAATAATAATAATGAAATTATTAATAATAATCAATTGCGACGGCACACACGTCGTCGTCGTTATTCGGGGCGCAGCTCTAGTGTATCCTCCACATCATCATCATGTTCATCGGAGTGTACATCACACCGTGGTGGGCGACATAGACCGAGACGGCGGTATAGTCATAATAATATTAATAATAATAATTTCACGGCTGGAAACAATGTAGCAGTGGGAGCCCTGCACACATTACTACCACAGCAGCAACAACAACAACCATTGCCGTTGTCTTTCCCTACTACTACTAATACTACTGCATTGTATGCACCAACACCCACACCAGCAGTAGTGGTAGGAGCGAAAACAACAACGCCAACGAGGATGATAATTGGGCGGTACTCACTTGGCTCCTCGATTGCATGGCAGTCGTTAATTAATTACATGCGTCAGTTTGGCTCCGTTCTGCAGACCGACGCCCACCCGCAGACCGCGACCTTCGCCGTTGTGTACGACACAATTGAGGCGGCCTCGCGGTGTCTTGCGGAGAGTTATCCGTCCGTTGTGATTGACGGCGTTCCCGTCGTTCTTTCACCTTCACATTCACCAGCAGAAGCCGCGAGAGGAGGAACGTGGGGAGGACGTGAGGCAGAGTTCATGTCTACCCGGGGGCACTCACACAAGGGACAACAACTCCCACAACAATATATTCAAACACCATCAGTTATCAGAGTTGGGGGAACCCCAGTCGCCGTTACAATGTTAGGCAATAGTGATAGCCGCATTACTACTGATAATAATAATAGTAGTAATAATATTGTTAGTAATAGTAATGATAGTACTAGCAGCAGTATGATTGCAGCAGGTAGAAGAAGTGCAAGGATAGAGCCACCCAGGCGAGTCTTCATCGCCGAGCTAAATAAAGACAGAAAAGAGAAGGAAGACGAAGAACTTCATGTGAGACGTATTTGGGAGGAGTTTGTGCGCTTTGGTGATGTTGCCAACATCGTGGTGGTCGGCCCCCGCGTTATTGTGGAGTTCACGTCCCACGAAAGTGTTGACAAAGTCACGGAGGCCATGAAGAGGGACAGTAATGTATTCACGTGCTGCTCGCCTCTGAAATAAACCTAACGACGGAGATGGTCAGTCACTTTGGGGAAAAATAATAATTTGTAAAAGAAAAGAAAAGGGTGAGAAGAGATGCACTCAATATTATGGCTTGAGGCTGGACTTTCCTTCGCTCTCTAATATGCATACATACACACATATACTAGACGCGTAACTTGTAAAGGATGAAGAATAAAATTAATATATATATATATATATATATATATATATATATATATATATGCCGCAGTTGTAGATGCGTCTGTGTATATATTTCTCCATATTTTAATTACATGAAATAGATCTCCTCTTTATTCTCTATCTTCTTTCCCCCCTCCCCCCTTATTGTTTTTAGCTCCCGTTGAAATATATATCGGGAAAAAGAAAGAAATTTACGAGAAAAGCACTGTGTTCATTGTTTAGTTGTTAGTGGTAGCAGTCATAGTACTAGTAGTATTTATTGTTGCTATTTGGCGAAAAAAAATTGATACTCGAAAGTACAGACAAACCAACAAAATCAAATAAAGGTAAATAAAAATACAATAAAATAAAATAAAAGGGAGAAAGAGTGTGTGTAGTGGGCATTACCAGAAATAGTACACGCATACACATAGATTACATTACCGTGTACACAATCTTGAGTCTATCCCGCTGCTGAATTATTACTACCACTATTATTATTATTATTATTATTATTTTCCTTCTACTCATATGGACGATACAATTGACTCCAGTGAGTTAAAGGCGCTCCTGCGTGAGTTGGAGGACGTCGTTGGCTCCTCCGCGGATGCCACTGAGGGAACAACCGCAAGAGACCGCCCCTTCTCCGGCCGTGTGCGTGGCTCCACAAACGTTGATGTTGTCGTCTCGCGTTACTTTGGTCAGTTGGGCCCGGCGAAGTTCTCGACGTATGCGGACACGACAAACGACACGAGTAGGCGCGCCGTTGTTCCGCTGTGGGAACGTCTACCGCCACTGAGCCCGTTGGGGACCGCGACTGCGGGTGGAGCTGGGAGTGGTGGGGAGATGTCACCAGGGAGTGTGGCTAGGCATACATTTCTGCGGCCGAAACTCGTTGGAGGTGCGGTGGGGGAGTCACTGCAGAGGATGCCGCTTGAGGAGATGAGAAATATTTTAAGTCCCTCAAAAAAGGATACAAAAAGTGGTGGTGGTGAGCAGGCGCACATGGCATCATCCCCTTCTGCGAAACAGGAAGAGGAAAGAAATGAGGAGACACAACGGGAAGTTAATTTTTTGCCCATCATGTGTGCGAGGTTTATAAACCCCGCTGGAATTACACCGCGTGGTCGCTGGGGACACACGCTTACATCAATGCAAGGACACAAACTGCTTCTCTTTGGTGGGATGGACTTGAAGGAGGGCGAAACGGCATCTCTCTTTGAGTACGACACACATCATGTTTCTTGGGACCCCGTCTTTGTGTCCAGCCGCGTGTCGCCTACGCCTCGTACAAATCATGCGGCATGTGCTGCTGGTGGGCGATGGCTGTATGTTAGTGGGGGAACAACAGACTGTGGTTCAACTGCTCTTGGGGATCTTTATTGTTTTGATACATACATACAGGAGTGGAAATGTCTTTGGGAATATGATAGTAGTTCTGTTCAAAATAAAAACGAGCCAACACCTCGATTTGGCCACTCCATGATATTTCGTGATGGACGTTTGTATATTTTTGGTGGAAAAACACTAAGGCGTGATCAGGGGAATGCTCACAAAACACAGAATCTCCCTTTGGCTACGACAGATGTCTATGTTTTCTCATTGACATGCCACAGATGGAGGAAACGGATTCATCTGGGGAAAGTTGGGTCAACGGAGGATGAGAAAAACCCACCTTCAAAGGAAGTGACACCATCCACGACTACTGCTACTACTAATACTAATACTACATCACCACTAGCGGTGGCAGTAGTGAAGGCGGATGCAGACCGTCCTGCCAATCGTTGTTTTCATGCAGCCTGTCTTCTTGGGGACTGCATGTACATAAATGGAGGAGTGGGTGATGGTGGAGTCATACTGAGTGACACGTGGGTTCTAGACTTGAAAAAACAAAAATGGACCCTACTTCACAATGGTGGCAATGCCGACGCCTTCCCAAGAGAAAAGCATCATTTGTTTGCATGCGGTGAGGCCCTGTTGGTGGTTGGTGGATGCAGCCCAAGCGGGCACAGCGCACGCATCACACTAAAGTACCACAATTTCGTCGCCGTGCTTCCACTGCAGAGCGACGTCGCGCCGTGCTGGATCCCCGTGGCGATGGGAAATGTCTCCATCGTCGCGCCCAACAAGAAATCATTCGGCGCCGCATTCAGCGGTGGATTTGTGCACATCTTCGGTGGCGTGTGTGGTAGTGAGCCGGCATCAAAGTCAATGGTGCGGTTTCTCGCAGCGGACGGGTACTTCGCAACGGACTCGTGCTCGGCCACAAGGACGGACGCGGAGGCACTCACTGCAATGATGCGACACATACGTGAAACGGGAATTGCAAGCACATTTGATACATACGTGCTACCGCGCAGCTGGGACGGTGAGAAAGTAATTGACACGTTGAGCAATCGGCCCTATGCCGTCCATCGTGTGATGCTGCAGCAACGCGCCCCGAGGTTTTGGGAGGATCTCTCACAGTGTCGTATGGAAAATATAAAACATATGGGAAGTGATAATGCATTGCCTTCAGAGGAGCCTACATCTTCTTTGAATCCAAGAATAGCAAGAGGAAATAATAGAAACCAAAATGGAGTCACAACAACAACAACGGCCCACACAGGTCATGCTGCCGTTGCATACTTTACCGAAGGAAATTCGAGGATTCAAGGACTCTCAGTGCCCATGTCTGCAGATCAATTGCAGTACTTGCTTGATTACATTTATTGGGGAGATGTGCATCACCGTATTCTCCTGGAACATGAAGAGGAGGAAGGTACGGAGGATGTCAATACATTGGGACAAAAGACGGTTTTGGAAGAAGAAGTAAACAACATCCAAGTTTTACGACGTGCTGCAGAAAAATATGAGTTACATCCTCTCATGGATGTTTGTGATGCACTACTCGCACGTAGTCGTAAAAAACTCAAGAAGGCACAAGAACAGAGTATAAAACAGTTACAATCAGATCTCTTATCTCTTTTGGAGAGTTCCAATTCTGCAACAGTGACCGTTCTTTTTATGGATCCTCATACAGAAAAGCGAACGGTTTACTCTCTACATCCATTTATTCTCATGGCTTCCAACCTCTTCTTTAACGACCTTCTAAGGCCTTTGGTGACGGGAGAAAAGAAAACATTTCATGTGGGTTCAGTTGCCGCAAAAATGAGAAGCAAAGACCAAAGTTCTTCCTCTGTGCATACTCGACGAGATATTCTGGTAGGACCTGTTTCTGTCCCTTCATTAGCCGTGCAACCTATATTACATTACCTGTATACACAACGACTCACTGTTCCGCGTGAGGCGGTCTTTGCAACTTTGCTTGGGTCTCATTTATTAGATGTAGCCCCGCTGCAAGCATACTGTGAGTCCGTCCTCGCACGTGAGGAAGTGAACTATGACACAGCCGCACAGTTCTACTCCCTTGCAGGCAAGTATCATGCGCCGCTGCTGCAGGAGACGGCTCTGCTCACTGCGGTGTTGGGCTACGCGGAGGTGAGGCGCTCGCCGGGTTATAAGTCATTGAGTGAAAAGGAGGTGCGGGAGATCGATGCAGTGGCGACTGAACTCGGTGCAACATCGTGGATTGCGCCGCCACAGATAGGGACGGAGGTGAAGCCGTCTGGAGTATATCAACAGCGCTGGAATGCATCTTTATCAGCGTGAAGGGAATGAGAAGGGAAGTATATATTAATAACAATAGTTCTGAAAAAGAACAAGAGAAAGGGGAGGGGTGAAAAAAAAAAGAAGCGCGTGTGACTAAGCCTTATATGATTTGTCAGAATTATTGTGCAAGTGAGCTTCGGTTTTTGTTTTTGTTTTTGTTTGTGTTTTTGTTCAAACTCTTCTCTGCGTGTGCTGTCTGTTATCATTTTTATGATTTTGATGGGTTTCTTTCCTTCTTTTTCTGCTTTCATGCATTCCCTTCATATTCTTCTTCCGAAATAGTCTTTCTTACTCTTTTCTTTAGAATTCCTCGCTGGCTCCATGTTGGCGTTGCTGTTCTTGTTGTTTGTGAAGAAAGCCCTTGATCGTTACTTTACACATGTTATTCTTTTTCCTCTATATATTGTTAGTTACTGTTGTGGTTTGTTTTTTTGTTCCTTGTGGTTTCTCCATCCCTCTTGGTGTTTACCGTATTCTCGCTTTATCTGTATGTGTGTGTGTGTGTGTGTGTGTGTGTGAATGTGTCAGTGTTCCTTTTTTTTCCAGATATTATGGATGAATGACGGTAATAAGGGAAGTCTACGTGTGTGAGGATGGAGAAAAAAAACGGTAGAATTTGTGTATATTGTTTACTACTATTACTATTCTTAATTATTATTTTTTTGTCTTTTAAGGTATGTAGGTATGTGTGTGGTGGTGGGAGGCGAAGTGTTTTTTTTTTTCTCCACTTCAGTTTTAATTTTTAATCTCTATAACTTTGTTAGAGAGAGAGAGAGAGAGAGAGAGAAGGGGTCGGAAAATCACACTCTGGGGTCCGTGTTTCTCTCTGGAAATAATAATAAATAAATAAATAAATAGCTTAGTGTTCTGTATACATGCAACGGGTCTCGCGTGTGCTGGGGTCCTCCAGCGGCATCAACGCGGGCCGCCTTCGCCTCGCCGAGCAGTTTTCCACCATGCAGGGCTGGCAGGCGGGGGAGGATGTCTCCTTCGACGCGTATATACATGAAAAGCGGCAGAAGGAGCGCCACGACGCCTTTGATCAGCGCGTGGAGCGGGGCTACGCGGCGGCTGCGAAGCTGCACAAGGCGGAGATACAGAATGCAATAAAGAGGCGATTGAAGGCAAGCGGCACGAAGTTCACCGCGGCGACACTGCGTGAGATGAGGGAGGCCGTGGAGGAGAGAATGGCGTGGCTGCGGGATGTGTGGTCGCAGATTGATGCAGACTACCGCAGCAACGACACGGCGAGACAAGAAAACGCGGCGCGTGAAATATCCGCCGCCTTGATGGGTGAGCCGAGTGATTACATGCGGTGGGTCTACGACACAAAGCGAGAACTGCGATTTGCGGGGCCGATGAAACGCGGTGAAAAACAGAGTGAACTGCAAAACGCGGAGTTGCCCGATGTTTCAGACGAGGAGGCGAATCGCTATCACGCGCTGCGACTAAACATGATGGAAATTGAGCAAAACGTGATGGCGAAGTACGGTGTGGCGGGGCAGCAGCACTGGGCAGAGCTGCAGGCAGCGAAGGACGACGAATATGTAAAGAAACTCGACAATGCTGCGGAGGTGTACAAGCAGCTGCTCGACCAGAGCGCACGACTGGATGAATCACGACGAACTGAACTCCAGCGCAGTCATGTTGAGCGGGTTCACCAGGCACAAGTTCGCTTCAGGGCGACAATGGAAATGGAGAAGGAGCGGGAGCGGCTGGTGGATGCACACAGAGCGATGAAGGAGGAAAGAGCATTGAGAGAAAAGGAGCAGCGTCGTGCGCTTCTGCAGGAGGCGGCGGAGATGCGAGCGAGTGGTAAGACAAGTGATGAGGTTGTGGCTGCGATGAAGGAGCGGCAGATTGAGATGAATGCACAGAGACAGGCGGAGTATGAACTGAAGGAACGGGAGGAAATACTTCAAAGGAAAACACGGCTAATGGACATGATTACACAGTTCAAACATGACGTGGAGAAACGTGAGGGAAGAGAACTACTCAGACAACAAAAAAGTACCGCAGAGCGGCCTTTGAATGTCTTTGGTTTTTATGATGATGATGCTTTAGACGGATCAGATCTTTCTGTACAAAGTATGGAAAACAGTACAGGATCATCATCGCCAGTGGTTGGAAATCCCACTACGGAAAACACACTAAGAAGTACACAGAGTAGTAATGCTCTTGGATTTCCTTCACCTCATCAACAGAAGAAAGAGTTGTGGACTGCGATTAATAACGACATGTACGAGGATCCATTTCATACCGTTCATCAAGCCCGCCTTGATGCTGTGAATACATATGACTCTACATATGCACGTACCTTTCCTATGAATCTTGTTCTGGGGAAAAAATACAGCCGACAAGGTGCGGGCGAAATGGCTGCTGGTAACGAGACAGACAAACAGATCCTGCAAAAAGGAAATTCTGTTGCTATGAGCTTCCAGTGGGGGATTGGTAACAACACTGTACATGACCTGGATGCTGATGGGAGTACGGATTACTTTATGGATGGTAGTTTTCATGTACGTGATAAAACTACAGGAGACATTGACTGGCGCTATGAGAGGAAGAAGGGTGGAGCCATATTTAAAGGGCCAAAGTTCTACCGCCTCGGAGAGCAGCGTGAGGCAAAAGACCCCGGCGAGCAGCCGATGGATCCAATGCCGTATACAAAACTACCACGTGAACATAGGTGGCGCAGTAGTTAAACGAGAGAAGGAGAGAGTGAGAGAAGAGCTCCGTAGTGCTTCATTATTTCTTTTTCCCTTTTATCGTACTCTTAGTATTGTTGTTGGTGGTGTTGTATTTTGTCTGTTTTTCCCTTCCCTCACTTTTTTTTATTCTCCTTCTTTCCGTCCATTTTAATCATTGGTGAAAACACTGCAGGGACATGCGTGGGGGTGTGCACTTACAACCTTCTCAGTGTTGTTATTATTCTCGTCAATGCGGCTGCGTGGGGGCGGGAGTGTCTGTCTCTCTGTATTGTTTACATTAAGTTTTGTTTTCTCTGAAGAAGGAACGGAAAAGAAAAAGAAGGTGAGCTTCGAAGTACCTTGGGAAGACACCCCATTAAAGAAGTCTATATATATATATATATATATATATATATATATACGTGCATACATATTAAGTAAATAAGTACGAAGGCGCAGTTGGTAACATGACAGCGAAGGGGCGCAATGGCGTACAGAAGGGCGATGTCTCCACAGGGATGCAAGGACAGGAGTCGATTGTAAGCTTGAACAACCCACTGGATGCCAACTTACCGTTCAACGTCTCGCTTTTAGCCCGCAACCTTCTTTTCTTCGTTGCACTCAAGACAATTGGATCATTTGATTCTGGTGCATGTAGTGCCGCCCTGGGATCAGAAAACGGAATCACAGAGGAATGGGGACTCAGTACCGTGCAGCAGGGGACATTGAGTTCTAGTGTTTTCCTTGGAAACATTGTAGGATGTCCCCTCTCTGGGCATTTGTTTACCCATTACAGTGCGAAGAAAGTATTACTCTGGTCTCTCGTTTTACACACCTTTTTTACGTTCCTATTTGCCACCTTGACAAATTACAGTTTGATATTACTTTGTCGTTTTTTTATTGGGGTTACCTTGTCATTTGTAATTGTGTATACCCCTCTGTGGGTAGATATCTTTGCTCCACCGGATCGACAGTCCATATGGATGGCCTCACACAACGCCGGAGTGCCAGTCGGTATTATGCTTGGATATATATGTGGTGCATTTTTGCCAACGTACACAAATGTGAATTGGGAATGGGCGTTTTATATCAAATGTATTATAACAATACCTCCTTTAGCATATCTTATGAGAGTAGACTCCCGTTCTATTGATAGGCCGAATAAAAGTAGACTAGTGGATGCCACACCGACACTAGCCGCAACGAATTTACAGGAAAATATGAGTGCAGCTGAGCGTGTTTTTAATGTTCTTCATTCTAATGTTGTAGTTATTTGGAGTTCCTGTGTACCTCTTACTCGTAATTTAGAATTTATGTGTAGTATGCTGGCGATGTGCTCCCTATACTTTGTTGTGACGGGGCTGCAAAACTTTGTGACTCAATATCTTCGTGATGAACCATTCAATGCATCTATGAAAACCATTATGCTGGGATTTGGTTTTGCTGTAGTGACGGCTCCTGTGCTTGGAGTTGTTGTGGGGGGTATTTTACTCGACCGTATGGGGGGATATAAGAAAAATCTCCGTTGTGCCACAACGTTTATTACGGCATGGGGTGTGGCTGGTGCGTTTTTTAGTGTCATGTGTACATTTCTAAATACAACAATGTCATTTCTTTTCGTTATATCCATCGTGTTGTTTTGTGGAGGCGCCATTATTTCACCCGCGAGTGGAACTGTGGTGGCATCCGTCCCAGAGCGTCTCCGCCCCGCAGCCGCTGCGCTTTCACAGATGATGTATAATCTCCTGGGAAATTTCAGTGGACCTTTGGTGTGTGGTTATGTAGCGCAGTGGACGGGTCACCTGAAGTACGGCATCTACACAGTTCTCTGCTGCAGCGTGGTTGGTCTCATCCCGACGTTGGTACTGCTACGAAAAGTGTGGAGCACGCCGGATGTATCCTCATTTGCAATGTCTGTCCGGCAGCAGTTCTCGCGGCAGACAGGCATACATGAGGAATATATAGTGAGTGGCGAGATGAATAATGTCATCGTGGAGGCAGCGGGAATGGAAAAGGAATCGCCTCGTTGCTCGCTTGAAGATGATGATTGGGCGTTGCAGGTGGATGGAGATCGCTTTACACACAGCACAACGTCAAGCGCGGCATCGTCTGCCACGACTATGAACGCCACAGCTGTCACCATATCGCCTAGAACGTTGTTGCCGCAAACAACGCAAACTACTGCTAATGTGGTTGTCCCAGGCAACAAGAAGAAGCCATCACATTCCGTGAGGCTCGTCACGCCACCTACTGCTACTAGCACAACTACACGTGCTAGTAGTATTACTGGTATGAGAAATAGTGTGGATTCCCTCAGGGAGGAGATACAGAGACGCAGCTCCCGCAATTCGTTCCTGCAGAGCCGGCAGGAGGCAGATGCCACCAGCAACGACACAGTCCACATCGATGATCATATGGCGAACTCCGGCGAGTTGGTCGGCGTCTTAACCCCAGCGGAATTTGGATTATCGGTGGGACAAACAAATGAAAAGAAACAGGAGGACAAGTTTGATTTGTTGGTCGAGGCGGACGCAGCCCAGATGATGTCGCTCCCGAACCAGCATAGCTTCGGCTTGGATATATTACGGTCATTGCTAGGCAGCTCGTCGCACCGGCTGTCGTCCTCGCGTGGCAACAGTCTATTCCCCACGGTGTCGTCCACGGGGCACGCAGAGGAGGCGGATGTAGACATCCCCATCGACATCCCGCGCGGCCTGAGCGAGCGCAATGAGGTTAGCCGGAGTCACACGCCAGTGCCACTGATGAGAATGTCGTCGGAGTTGTCACACCAACAATAGAACATAGCTTTGAAGTAGAAAACCGTGTAGCTGCGAAGGGGTGAGTGGGGGTGGAAAAAAAAAACAATAACGGATACATGAAAGGGAAAGGAAGAGCGTAAAAGGAAAATGAAGGCAAACAATAGTAACGAGAAGAAGAAGAAAAAAAGGAAGCAAAGAAAAAAGGGAGGGAAGAAAAATGTTGTATCCTCCACAGTGCCTGTCTCTGGTATGCCTGTATATGTTTATTCGCTTATTGTATCATAGTATCCTGCATCTTGCTGTAGTGATCTCACTATCTTATGTTTTGCTTTTTTGGTTCTTTGAGAATTTGTTTGCATTTCGCTGCACTCAGAAAATTATTTCTGTGGCACAATCAATAATGACATGAAGTGTTAAAAAAAGCAGCTGGAGTTACAAGAATGCTAGATATAGTTAAGAAGGAGAGAGATATAGGAACCGACAGTGATTTAAATGCAGAAAGGCAAAGAAAAACATAAATGTAAGACGTAAATCTCCGAAGAGTTTAATGGATTATGTTCTTTTGTGTTTGCTCAGTTGACTTTTTTTTTTTTTCTACTACTACTTTCTTCTTTTCATGTATGTATACATGCATACATGCCGTTTGATGTGGGGGTTCTGGGGGCGGGAGTTTAACGTGGGTGAAAGGAGGGTCCAGAGGGGACAAGGAAACATAAGGAAATTATATTAAAGGAGAAACGGTGTCCGCTCTTTCTTTTTAGGAAAAGGAAATCAATAAATAAATCCAAAATAAAAACATAAAGGGAAATCTAGATATTCATTTTATAGAGAAAGAGAGCGAAAGATTTTGTGCTGACGTCATGCCCGCATCGGAGACATCTACGCTCATTGGTTTTCTCCAGCAGCTCCGCGGGACTCTTGTGGAGATTGAGTTGCTGAACTCCTCAATTGTCTCGGGCGAGATCACATTTGTGGAGCCGAGCATGAACACACACATGCGTCATGTGAAGATCACAGCAAAAGGGAAGAATCCGATCCATGCGGAGACATACATGGTGCGGGGGAACACAATCCGCTATGTGATTCTCCCTGAGGCGATGAATACAGACGATGTTCTGAAGAAGGCGACCGCAGCCCAGAGTAAAGCGAATAACTAAAAGTGATTGGGGATGAGCAGGAGACGAGGATACATATTCATGGCAAACTGGATGCAACCAGAGAGAGAGAGAGATAGAGGAGGTGGGATTCAAATGAGACTATTCTCTTATTGAAGTCGATGTTCCTGGCATCCCCGTTTATTTCTCTTTTTGTTTCTCCATCTCATCCATCCTTCTTCTTCTTTTCGTTTAAGAAGAACCAACAACGGTAATGCATGTGTGTCTGTGGGTGGGTGGGTGCTTCTTGCCTCGTGTGATTAAGAGAGAGAGAGAGAGAGGGAGAGAGGTAGTGTATATGCCCCACAGGTTAGAAGGCCTGCTTTTTGTTCTTTTTTTTTCTCCTCATTTCTATTAACTGCCGTTCTTTAAATTACTGTCAACAAATATTTCTTTTCTCATCTTTCCTTATTTCATTTTTTTATTTTCTGTAAGGGAAAAAAGAGAGAGGAGGAAGACTAGGATAGGTGGAGGCAACACACTGCTCAACTTTTTATTTCCCTTTCCTTATTTTTTCCTTAGTGTATAGATAGATAGAGTGGGTGCAGTTTTTGTATACCAGTGAAAAAATAAGAGGAGAAAAACAAAAAAAAAGAACGTGCCTAAGTGTGTAAGTAAGTGTGTGTGTGTGTGTTGTCTGCGTTTTTTGTTTTCCCTCTTAAATGGATGCCGCGGCATGTCGTCGACTTCAGCACCGCATGGAGTCCCGCGGCCGGGCGGCCAGCACCCACACCGTGTGTAATCTCTGCGGCTACCACTGTAGCTGCACGCAAGGTGCGGTTAATGCTCCTTATGTTCGTATGAATAATGCCGCTGGTGTCGTGGGTAGCACGGCGCAGGCGTGGCTGCTGCAGCGGGTGCAGGGATTCGATGTCGACATCACCGACGGCGGCACCGACCACCGGCGGAGTGTGCGCTGCTGTTGCTCCTGTTGCAACGGGTACCATCACTTATTCCACGCACAGAAAAATAATAATAGTGGTGATAATAATAATACTGGTTATAGAGGAGGAGGATGTGCGTGTGGAACAGATGAAGGACATGGCGGGGCGGGGGTGGGAAGAGTTACGATGAATGCAAACACGCAGTGTTCTTCTTCATCTTCACCAGGAAAAGATATGGCTGGACCAAAATCACCATCACCATCGCCAGGGCAACAACACATAGAGACAAGAGGAAATAAGGTGGAAGGCAACATGCAGGCGCAGCCATTCAGGCCGGCGAGGTCGTCCCTGATGCTTTCCCCGTTTATTAGACTGGCGGAGTCTCTGCCACAGCAATGGTCATCCGGTGCGGATGAAAAGAGAAATCATGAGAGTGAGGAATGTAATCAAATCCAGAGCAGCAAGTTGCCACCAGAGGACTACGGAAGTGCACAGAAAGGGGACGGAGAGGCGCGGCGCTCGTTGTGTTTATTTGCGCCGCGTTTTTCCTTCTCCGCTGCAGGATCCGCTGCCCAGTCACAGTCACATCAAAATTTGCCGTCAACAGTAAACCCAGTGGTACCTGTGGCTCTCCAGCAGAATCACAGTGAGCAGCAGCAGCAGCAGTCATCATCGGTGTCATCATCATTACCAGTAATAGCGGATACTCGGGCGTGTTCAGTGGCAGGCGTCAACGAAACTGCTACCACACAAAGTGTGCGCGCCACGGAAAATACACTTCCTGTCTCTACCGATCCCTCACTTCTCCTTTCTGGCATTCCGTTAATGGGGAGTATCAGTGGGTCTTACTCTCTGAATCCCAATCTCCCTGTTCCTGCTTCTGGTACTACGGCTGCTATTCATCCAGGCTTAGCTCCCTTGACGGCAACCTCTGTGCTTCCAACACCAAATACTTCAGTGAGACCCGCAGAACCTGCAGGAACTTCGCAGATGGCAGCACCGGTTCCAGGCTTAGCTCCCTTGACGGCAACCTCTGTGCTTCCAACACCAAATACTTCAGTGAGACCCGCAGAACCTGCAGGAACTTCGCAGATGGCAGCACCGGTTCCAGGCTTAGCTCCCTTGACGGCAACCTCTGTGCTTCCAACACCAAATACTTCAGTGAGACCCGCAGAACCTGCAGGAACTTCGCAGATGGCAGCACCGGTTCCAGGCTTAGCTCCCTTGACGGCAACCTCTGTGCTTCCAACACCAAATACTTCAGTGAGACCCGCAGAACCTGCAGGAACTTCGCAGGTGGCAGCACCGGTTCCAGGCTTAGCTCCCTTGACGGCAACCTCTGTGCTTCCAACACCAAATACTTCAGTGAGACCCGCAGAATTGGCAATCCCTTCTACGGACCCTACTCCCGCTGATGTGATCAATGCATTGCGGGAGAAGCTGTTGCTAGAAAAGGCTGATGCCTATGTGCGTGGTTTAGAACAACAGCAGGAGGAGGAACAGCTTGCACAAGAGGAAGAAGAACGACAACGTTTGAAAAAACATGAGCAGATTTTGGAACTATTAGTCCGGCTCCGTAAGGAAGATCATGAAATGTTGGAGGCGCTGTATGAGAACATCCTTCAGGCGTCAGAGGCCTCTCCGCACGTGCTCCAATCCCCTATGAGTACGACAACGACACCAGCAGCAGCGTTACAGCCCAATTTACAACAGTTTCCAGAGGGAGTGAAAGCTGCTTACGCGATGGACACAAAGAAGGCAGTGCCGTCGACGTCACAACAGCAGCCCACTGCACCAACGATGACCGAAAAATTGTCGTCATCGGCATTACCTACTGCCCCATCACAGGCTGGGATGCCGTCCGCGCAAAGACTACAATCTGCATGGCCAACTCAGGCGGAACTTCCGCCCCCGCTGCCACCACCGCCCGTTGCCTTCACTGCACCGCCGTCTCCGCAGGCATTACCAACCGCGGCAACAGCAGCTTCATTGTTAGCGCCACCAGGAGTACCGTGGGGATCAGGAGATGGAACGATGAAGGCGTGGGTGGACAAACACTTTGAAGCTTCCTTGGATCCGCAGCACCGTGCGCTTTTGTATCATGTATTGCTTTCCAGAGAGGCGGAGCTAAGGCGGGTGGCGGCCACCGAATCACAATGCAAGGAACTTGAGGCTAAACTTTCCGAAACAATAAATTCGGGTTTGCCATTGGGTTCTGAAGGGGCGGCAGCAGCTGCTGCTGCTCAGGTAAACTTGAGTTCGTGGCAACAGGAGTGCGACAGGGGGTTGAGAAGAGCACTCGATTTGTTACATGCAAAGGAAGAGGAACTTGTGACGGTTCGAAGATTGCAGCAAGAGCAGAAGGCCAAGTTGGATGAATTGATACAATCCATGCAGTCACAACCCTCGAGGTTCCCAGCTGCAGCTGGTGGTAATAATAGTGCCACTGGTAGTAAGGAGGACAAGGAAGAATTGCGTCGCTGGAAGATGCGCTGTGAAGCCATTGAGCAGCAGCAGCGCGTTAGTGCTCAACGTCTAGAAGAGCTACAAGCGTATGTTGAGAAATTACGAAATGGTGCTCAGCAGGCAGTTATGAATGTAGTTGCATCATCATCAGGAACTGCTGTACCCCGAACGGCACCAGCAGAGACAGCAACGGTGCAAGTGTCTCCTGCAAGCACGTCACGGCCCACATGCTGTTGGGAGACAGCCAGGCCGGGCAGCAGCGGCTCTTATGGCAAGCCTGCATCCAACCCTTATTACCAGCCGCCACCGCCGCTGCAAATGGTCAATACACCAGTTCCTGCCTCACAGTCAGTTCGAGAAGGTCCGGGTAGAACCGTGGTGAATCCTAGCCAGCCGGCTCATCTAGGCCATGCTGGGCCTCCCTCTAGTGGCGAAAATCGTGCGGCGGCGCTGAAGCAACTTCGTCAGGAATTGGATATGGAGTGTGGTCGATTTGCCGATGAAACACAGCGCTGGCACGAGTTTGTAAAACATCAAGAAGAGCGATGGTCACAGTTGCATCACAAATGATAGAAAACAGCCTTGAATGATTTTCTTTTTCATTGAGAAGCGGATCGAGTGTGTTGATGATTTTTTGGTGGTTGGTTTGGCGTGAACGATTTAGCCCAGTGAATACATAATTATGCATTTATAGAATAATTCGTAATTTGTCTCTCTGTGTGTGAGAGAGATGAGAGGCAACGTGTGGTGGTAGTGCTTTGGAGGGACGTATACTGTTATTCTGGTTTTTGTGGCGTATTTCCAGTGTCTTCACAATCATTTCCAGATTCTCTATGTGTATGGGTATATATGTATGTGTGTGTAGTACTGCGGCGCCGCATGTATCTCATCGGATTTTAGTTGCCTTCTTGTTGTGATGGACGCAATAAAAGTACACTATAGTGTTAGTCCCACACCCCACATGCATATACGTCTCTCTCCTTTCTTTTTTGTCTGATATAGATCAATCCGTGTGTACCGTTCTTTGTAATGTTGCTTCTCGGGTGAGAAGAATTTGCTGGGGAGATTTCTGCTCTCTGTGTATTTGTATCCCTCTTATTATACATGTGTATGTTTAAATTCATATCTTTGTTTAAACAAATCCATATATATGTATGGATATAGTTTTCTTCTTCATATTTTTCCTTCTATTTACTTTGACAGAACTTGGTGATAGAAAACTCCCTTTCGGTCCGCCGCTCTAGTAGTAGTGGTGGTGGCTCTTCATTCGTTGCTGATTAATAAATAATAAGACTCACAATACATACATATACATAAATATGTCATTTATCACGAACATGACAGGGATGCAATCGGACAAGAAGAAGAGTGAGAATGAGGAGGATCTTCGTAATATTGTAGAGGGCGCAGCGCAGGGAGAGGAACTGGAGCAGAGCTCCGCCTCCTTCTTAAGGAGTAATAAAAGACACAAAGTCGCAGATGTAGTCTTTGCCCTCTCTGCGTATACATTTGGTGGTTTCCTGCATGTATGTGGACAAGGCACGCCCCTCACAAGTCTCTCCATGTGGGCATCAGGCACAACGTTTCTTCTTAACATGCAGGTACGTAAGGTGTTTGAGATTGAAGACGAGGCACGACGGCGTGAAGTTGCTGCGGGGATGAACTTGCATGAAAAGAATGTGTTTCAGTTGGAGATGGTCGCCTCGTGGGTGTGGCTGCTTTCGTCAATGCAGCAGTTTAAGGTTCATAGGCGAATGAAGTACTGCGGATATAGCAGTTGGATGGGGCTGGGATGTTGTATGTACTTCACACTACGGCATATGTATAGTATGCTTTTAATGGAGTGAGTACAGAAAAAGAAAAAAAAAAGAGAGGGAAGGGAAAGAGGTGAAATGAGTCTGTGTGATTTTAATTTTCTCCCTCTTCTTCACAGTAACTATACACATATATATCTGTGTGTCTGCCTGGGTGTATATATTTATAGGTGATGCTGAAAGATAATGTTTCTTTTCATGCATGGTTATCTACATACTACTGACTATATTTATATTTTTATCTGTGTATTCATTGAGTTTCTTCTCATCATTCTCTCTTTTTTTTTTTAAAGATAGAAAGGAGGAGGGAAAGAAAAGGGGTTCCACTCCCATCGCACACTTCTAGTCTTGTTTCTCGTGGAATTATTATTATTATTATTATTATTATTTTCCTTTGTTTTTTTTTCCTCTGCTCGGCTTCTACTTGTGAGACGGGGGGGAAAAGAAAAAAGAGAAGAAGAACACTGAAAGTGTGCATCAATATTATTATTCCTATTATTAGTAGTCGCGTTATTATTAGAACTATTATTATTATTAGTAGTAGTAGTAGTAATAATAGTAATAGAATTAGTAGAAGTTATCATGGCGACGCATGGCGGGACTGAGGGCCGTCGCCTGTATGATGCGAATGTTGACGCCGCCGACTGCGCGCGGGAGCGTCAACTTCTCCTCGAGCTCAAGCGCTCGTTGGGCTGGACGCCGTCGGCCGCGACGGACCCAAACGTTGATGCATTTCTTCTTCGCTATTTATCTGCGGTTGACCTCTCCGTGCCCGCCGCGGTGGCGTTACTGAAGCAGCGCCGCGCCTACGAGGTGGGGCTGCCGTTAATACACGTCACCACGACTGTGCTGGAGATTCTTCGCAGCGGGGCGATTTCGGTGATTGGGCGGGACGTTGTTGGGCGGCCGGTGGTGTACTTGAGGACGCAGTACTTCACGCAGCCAATGTTTGACCCGCAGGATATTCAGCGATTTATGACAGTAATGATGGAATATATGTTGTCATACTGCACGCAACAGGCATCTGCATCTACATACAGTAATAATAATAATAATAATAATAATAATAGAAATGATTGTGTTTCTCTTTTGCATCAGCAACAAATTATTCTCTTAGTAAATGAAGAGGTTTCATTCTGGCACGCCAATCAAACTGTGATTTCCAATGTAAGTACAATACGTAGTATCATGACAAAGTATTACCCCGGGTTTCTTGGCCTTGTTCTGATTTATGAACCGTCATTAGATGTACGTCATGGAATGAAAACTGTACTTGATGGAAAGTCTAAAGATGCAAAGAGAATCCTGCAGATCGTTACACGAACAAGCATTCAAAAGTACATCCATCCCTCTGTTCTTCTACCGGAATTGGGCGGCAGCAACACTTCCGTGCAAACCCCGGATAACTTCGCAGATGATGTTCTCTCACATTGGTTTATCTTGCGAGGGTATTTATCATTAGATGAATTCCGCTCCCGGCCACTTTGGGAAATGCCACCCGCCTTTGGTAATATGAATAACTGGAAACTCCTGCAGCAGCATGGAAGTAATAGTAATAATAATAATAATAGTAATAATAATAATAATAATAATAGTAATAATAATAATAATAGTAATAATAATAATAATAGTAATAATAATAATAATAGTAATAATAATAATAATAGTAATAATAATAATAATAATAATAATAATAGTAATAATAATAATAATAGTAATAGTAATAGTTCACCGTCGCTTCCTGCAGTGAATACTCCACAAAGTACTCCACCACTGTCGTGTGTCTTAAGCCGTCACCTGAGTTCCACTTATGATGCCAACACGCACAACACCCTGCGGCGTCCCTTCGCCTTTCGTGCCGGCTCCGAGGACGACGACGGATTCTGCTCCGCCATTTCCGAGGCTGATGACATGCTCCTCACGTGTGATAGTTTAATACTCACACCAAGGGAAGTATCCCTGGGGTTTGACGGGTATACCAATAATAATAATAATAATAATAATGATAACAGTGAAAATAATAATAATGAAAATGTTAATAATAATAATAATAATTCGTTCCCCGCGGCGTTGTCGCGGGAGCTGCAGCGGGAGCGCGATCTTCGGCTGACGGCGGAGCGGCAGCTGCGGCGGCTGCGGCTCGGCGTGACGCTCGACCTCGCGATGGCGACGGAGGTGGAGCGGGCGCTGGCGTGCATGCACGCGGAGCTCAACGTCCTCGTCGCCAACGTCGTCGCGCGGGCGAAGGACGCCGCGGCGGGGGGGTCGCCGCCAACGCTCCCGCAGCTGCTCGACCTCACGCTCTCCGCGGTGGAGGGGGCCGCCCGCAAAGGGCAGCGGGTGCCGGCGATGAAGTTCGCCACGCCGGTGCGGGAAAATACACCGCAGAGTTTACTCTGTTGTACTGTGATGTGAAGGGGAGGGAGATATGCTCTGCGGGGGAGGGGATTATATATTTATTTATGTAGTGTTTGTTTGGCCTTGTTTGAATATATATTGAATCCCTTTCTTTTTATGTACACATATATATATATATATATATACAGAAACAGAATGATATTTACTCACTTATATATGTCGCTGGAGAAGAAGGAAGAAGGAAAAGAAGGGGAAAACAGGAATGTTCATATATTTATATATGCGAACAAACAAGAAGTGAATGAAAATAAACCCCTCAAAAAAAAAAAAAACGACCCCAAGTTTTTTTGTTTGCTTTGTTGTTGATATTGTATGTTTCTTTTATTCACGAGTGTTGACTGTAATTTTTATTTGATGTATCATCTAGTAAATGAATGCAAAATATTTTAGAAAAGAAAAAAAAATGCATTCCTATTCCCTACTGCGGATGAAATGTCACTTGAGTGTGTGATGTTCCTTTGATGGGAAAATTAAATAAATAAATAAATAATAAAACCTTCTCTAATTATTTCTTTCCTTTTCTCTCTTTATATTATTTATTATTCAGTAGAACTTTAGCAAACATGTATTCCTCCATAAGAAATTACTTTATTCTACTGACATTTCTCTAGTTAGGCACTGCCGTCATATGAAACATTACAACAGTACTTAAGTTACTTTGCTTCCGCCGCTCCTCCTTGACGAGGAGGCCGCCAATAATAATATTTCCATTTCTTGCATTCACCACCCGCCCCAATACATGAACTCCTGCCTGCGCTAAAAAAGGGGGGCATTAGACGTATATAGATTTACACCACCAATGCAACTCAACCAACACCACTTGCACCTGTACATGTAAAACTTAGTGGCATTAATATTAATAATAATAATAATAATAATAATAATGTGAGTGCGTCACCAGTTAATCCGCGTGTGTTGGTTGTGTCTTCGCACCGAGGCGAATGTCATTATATTGCCGGGCGCACGCCTTGCTCTCTGCCATACATGCGTGGGGGGTTTAAACCAGTGCTGCACTCGCCAGCAAGTTGTTTCTGCAACTATTCTGCTGCATGGCAACACGGAGAAGAATAAGGCGTGAGTTATATTTATTTTATTTATGAAACCGCAATTTGATTTTACCTCCAGTCGCATTCCTCCCTTTCCAATTATCGGTCTATCCATCTCTCTGTATGCATGTTCATTATTACTATCATTATTATTATTATTAACTCCTCTGATTTATTTATTTTCTTACTGTTGGTTTCCAACCGGTGATTGACGTGTGAACAGAAAATAAAAACATGGAAGACTCTTTTAGTGTATAAAATATTTCTTACTCACCCGCTCACTTTGATGGTACGTATCCATCTGTATAAACTTATTTGATATTCCTTTCCGTCTTTTCTTTATTCCTCCCCGTGTTTTTATTTTTAGTTCGTCTGTTTCAAATTTCCCCTTCCCACATTGTGGCATGTGCCGGGAAGAAGAGAAGAATTAAATTTCAAAATAAATAAATAAATAAAAGGAACGTAGTGTAGAAGGAAATGAAAAAAATATACCAAGGCGTGTTTTTTTCTCCCTCCTTTTTGTTCCGCTGTAAATATATTTATATTTCTCTATATTTTGTCTTTGTCTCTGTGTTTACTGGGGGATAAATGAATTAATGTTTCCTGAAGCATCATTTTATAAATATATATATATATATATATATATATATATTTATTTATTTATTTATTTATTTATATTTATATACATATGAAGGTGTGTAGTGTTATCTCTCTTTTTTTCTCTTCTTTTTTTTCTGGTCTTTGTCTCCTCACAGTCCTGCTGTATGATACTGCGTAGATACATTCACACAAACATACAAACGTAATAGTTACTTTAGTCAAAGCGAAGAAAAGAAAAGCGAAGAAAAGAAAAAAAAGAACATCGTTCAACAGTAGTAGTGTGACTTCTCTCTCTCTCTTTCTCTCTCTGTGTATTTATTGTTTTATTTAATCATTACTTATTTATTTGCAGTTACACAAGGAGGAGGTGGAGGGTCCAACTACGAGGGACGTTGACAGAGAAAGTATTAAAAAAGAAAAAGAAAAGGGAAAGAGAAGTAAAAGGGAAAACAAAAAGAGAAGGAGTGAGAGATAGTTGTCTGTGTGTGTGTGTGTGTTTGCCTTCGCGCAGATGTCTGCAGGAGACCCGGTTTTTTCTTACGCCCCAATGACATCACTCGCAGACGATGTCGTCTCCGTCATTGCCGCGATGATGCAGTCAGTCACGGTGCAGCAAGTGCGGGAGGCGCTGATGCAGAATAATAATAATATTAATAATAATAATATTATTATTAATAATAATATCAACAGTATTCATGATGATAATAATATTAATAATACGTATTATTATTCTTCTGCACATACATGCAAGGAGAGTCAATCCTCATCATCATCATTAGGAGGAGGAAGAGAAATGCATCTTGTCTTTTGTGAGTTTGTCGAGGATCCCGCGGGGAAGGACGAGAAACATCACGTGGTGGCAACGCGGGACATGTCGGTTGTTTTCCAGCAGCACGCGGACCACCATAACAATGTTTCTAAATTGCAAAGAGTTGACACCGCAGCACAGGCAGTGAATATAAATTCTACAACTATGTTAGGGAGAAGTGCAGTAATGTCATCGTGGGAAATGACTCGCGCCGTTCTCATCTCACGCCGCCGCGGTGCTGAAGTTTCAGAAGAAACAAAAGCAACAACAAAAACAAAAACAACGACTGGTTCATTATCTTTGCAGGATGTAAATATTTACACTGTCGACATGCATCAGTCGCTTGAATATTTGCAGGCACTACTGCAGACTGTGTACGAGCCGCTGCTTCTTTCCCAGCGCGAGGTTGTACTGCGGTCGCAGCTGCAGGACGTCGTGAGCTCAATCCGCTCCCGCAGCCAAGTGCTTGCAAAAGTTGAATTAAAACCATTTATTCACCCCGACCTCATCGATCTCTGCGCAGCGCACCCCGCGGCGGATGTTGATCAGTTGTTGAATATTCTCGGCCCCGACAAATGTACAGACACATTGTTTCTGCGCCCAGTGATTACTTTGCGGAATCAGTGCTGCGGTGTATTGGACGCGGAGTTTGATGGAAAAGAATTTATTTCTCTGCGGGATGAAGTTGCGTACTGGAAGGCGGTGCTGCGGTGGGTGGAGCAGGTGCAGAAACAACTGCAGTACCGCGAGTGGCAGTTGCTGCACCGCTTAATTGGAAATCGAGTCAAGACGACATATGAAATGGAGTATGAAATTCATGCAGAAGTCGTGCGGGATTATTTGAGTTACCTGCAGAGTCTTCCGTTTCAGCGGATTGACGACGTGGAACCAAATAATTTCTTAGCGCTTGTGGAGGAGATGTTTACTGCAATCACACAGCCGACTAAATATCCACCGTGGAGGAGTGTTTGTTTATTAGAATATATTGTAAAGACATTTTCAGAGCGGTTTGTAGGGATTCTTGCGGGGGATGATGTTCTGCACATGGAAACCCCGGAGGCGCAGCTGCAGTGCCTGCGACACGCCTTTAACGTCCTGCAGGACTTGGACAAGCACTACGTACATGCATTGGAGCTCTTCTGCTCAGAGGGACACATTCCATCAACGCCACCGGCGTCAATAACATCAACAGCAACTGCAGGAGAAAAAGGAGGAAGTTCACGACAGCAGAAGTATCATAGTTTAGTTCTCTCGCGTGTGCTGCAACTGTGGAGATTTATTAATGAACACGTTCTCTACGACCGTGCAATTCAGCGGGCTTTCGCAGACGGCACCTTAGAGAGAGGAACAATGTGCTCCTTCCATGCAAGCTTCAAAGAGGCGTATGATTCCTTTGTTGTCTCAATGACTGTGGCTGCGTGTTTGTGGGATGTCAGTTCGGCGGGCGCGGCGGAGTTCCAGCGGGCGGTCGCGGCGTATGAAAAGCGACTCGCAAACATCGATGAATGCCTCGCATTGATTGTTGGCACAATGTTAGCAACGGCACAAGAAATGAGCACAAGTTATAATAATAATAACATTAGTAGTAATGGTGGTGGTGGTCCTGTTGTTTCATATGTTTCTTCCTCTTCTTCTTCTATTATTGACGCGGCATCTGCGGGACCGGGGGGAATGTTATCGCGCGCGCCAATGACCTCGAACTGCGGTCCGTCACTTTATCGAATTTACTCCCGCTTTCGCCCGATCCGCCGCGAAAAAGTGCAGGCCGTCGTTGCGGGATTTCAAATGTCGCTACTCGAGCAAATCAACCGCGAGATGAAAGACGTGCAGAACCGCTACTTCGACGCCGAGAGCTGCCGCGACGCCGTTAAACTCGCCGCCGCCCGCCTCGGTGTGACCCCCCCGGTTGGGAGGATATTGTGGGAGGCCTCGCTGCGGGGGGAGGCCGAGGCGTTTCTTGGGCGGCGGGACGAGGTGTGCGAGGGCGGCTGGCACCGGCTGCTGCAGCTCCGCACGGTGGAGCACGTGTGGCGCCTGGATGCGTCACTGGCGCAGTTCCTCGGCACCCCGCTGAGGGATATTGTCACGGAGGAGATGAGGGAGGACTCGGATGTGCACGGCACGGCGTACGCGCTGGCCTACCTCGAGGCCGTGCATGGGAAGGATAAACCAAAGTGGTCGGGCGACCCGTACATACATGCGGCGCAGAGGTTTGTGGAGGAAAACGATGCAGCGGCGCTGAGTTATGCAAAGTCACGGCTTATGATTCTTCGCGAGGGACACAGTCGCGCTGCGGAGGAAAAGGAGGTGCGAGAGGCTCGGGACTTTTGTGACAGTATTGCGCAAAGAATTCAGGAAAGAGTTGTCGAGTGGTGTGAAGATGTATGTCGACGCATTGCGGCATTAAATGTCTCCCCGGACACATTGATATTGTTGGGTCCTCTTTGGGAAATTGTTGAGGTGCATGGAGGGAAGAATCGTAATTGTAGTTACAGTAATGCAAACAATAACAATACTACTACTACTACTACTACTACTACTACTACTGAAGAAAATAATAATAATTTCAATGTGAGGCGGCGAACAGTCATGCCGAGTATTCCCCGTGACATGTTTGCATTCCTGCAGGACCTTCACATGCTAGACGGCATGAAACTGCTTGACAGCAATTCGCAGCTTGTAACAAACATCCGCTCCTTCTTCAAGAATAATGAGGAGCGCTTCCGCATCGCCAACTGTCTGCATGAACTCATCCGCACATTTGAATCGTCCCTCGGCGGAGATGATGAACTGATGGTTCACCTCGTGACAGAGGACTACACGAGGGTGCATCAATGCGTCCTTGACGGGGCGCGGCTGCGGTGGTCGGAGGCGGGGAGGGTTTGGGAGTTCACAAATGAATTATCCCGCCGTGTTCATAACTTTTGTCTTGCCGCCGCACACGTGCGTGGCGTTACCGCAGACATTGAGCGAGAGATATCGCAGCTGCGTGGCGGGCAGTCACTGAGGGCCGAAACTGTCGTTGCTCGCGTGTGGGGAGTGTGCTCTCTCGCTACGTCTTTACTACACGTGGGTGGCGGGGCTGCAGCGGCGTCTTCCTCCTCGTTGTGGTGGCTGCGGCGCGTGCAGCCGTTGTTAGACAGCGCAGTACTGTGGCAGCTGAAGTTACATCTGCGGCGGTGGACGAATGAGTTTGTGTTAATTGGCCGCGACCCGCGGTTTATTGATTCAAATGTGGAGACGGATGAGTTTCGACTGCGGCCGCTGCGGGTGCGGATGCGGGTTGTGTTTAAAGATATTTCACTGTCTCTGCCCGCGGCTGCATGTAGACATCACTGGTTAAATGAACTGAGCCGCTGCTTTGCGTGGGTGCACACAATGCCGGTGCTTATGTATCATGAGTCCTCTCCAAATAATAATATAAATATAAATATTAATAATAATAATAATCAACAGTCAAGACGACCATCTACAGATATCAACTCAAGAGCACCTACTAAATCAATTACATCATCTTCATCCCCATCCTCCTCCTCTTCATACATGACGTATGACAAACTTTTAGAGTGGCTCCCGCCGCATGTCCTCTCAGAGCCGCTGCAGGCCATCAACAAAAGTATCCGCGACGCCGCTGAAGTGGAGGCGCAGTGGCGCCGCGGCCAGCAGCTACTCAACATCGAGGTTGGTGTCCTGCAGCAGCGCCTCGGCGGGGACCTGCAGAAGTGGGGCGCGGCGCTGCGGCAGATAAGAGAGATGGCGGGGCGCCTGATGGACTGCACGCAGCCGTGCACGCTCGCCGGGGGAATTCTAATCGTCGCCGATGACGCCCAGAAGGAGCTCGGCCGCAAGCTGGACAACATGACGCAGTACATTCACTCCCGCTACCGCGACGTTGTTGAGAGGCGGCTGGGCAAATGTTACCACCACGTGATGGAGACCCGCGCGACCGCGGAGAACTGTAATGTCATTAATGACGTGGAGGACGCTGCGCGGTTTTTGTGTGAACTGCCGCACATTAAAGTTGACATGGCTGAGGTGGAAAAAGAGATTTCTCTGTTAACCCCCGCAGAGGAGTACTTAAGGCGGCAGGGGTTTGCACTGCCGGACTCCTGGATTTATGCACGCAAGGTGAAGGCGGAGTACCGTGCATACCACGACCTCATTGAGAGAAAAATAAAAGCGCTGGAGTTCCGCAGACCATTTCTGTGTGATCACGTGAAGTCGCAGGAGGAAAGTCTTCACGGGAAGATACATGAAGTGGAGAAGTCCCTGCAGGACATAATAAAGAAAATACAGCAGCAAACGGAGGAAGAGAAACAAGGAGAAGAGAACGAACAGGAGCCACGCAGACAGTCCGCACACATACATCTTGAGGAGATCTCCGACTCCACGCAGCGCACGTTTCACACCATACACGAGGAGGTTTTATCACTGAAGAAAAAGAAGGACGAATTGATTTTACTGCAAAATGAACTTCACATTTCCCCCACCGTGACACTGGAGAAACAGTTGGAAACAATTGTCTCGCAGATGGAAGATCTTCAATGGATTTACGGTCATATCACGCGGGTATACAAGCGACTATATCAATTGGAGCGGGTTTTATTCTTCACAATGGTGCCGCACCACATCTATGAAGAGTTATCGCAGATTCACGAAGAGGTGAAGAAATTCCCTGAGAATATACAGCACCACGATATATATAAATATTTATTAATTTATATAGAGAACCGACTGTCGTGTAAACAAATTATTGTTGAATTACACTCTGATATAATGACGCCCGTGGAGAGAACCGAGCACCACTGGCAGTCGCTCAAGTCGCAGCTGCATACATCATGGAACCTGCAGGAACTCACTGTGGGGGATATTTGGTATAATAATCCCAGTAAACATATGAAGATATACTCCGATGTCTTGGCATTTGCTCGGGGTGAATTTAATTTGGAATTACAAATCAAAAAGATTATTATATTTTGGAATCATTATGAGTTTCACTTGATGATATACAAGCAGAGGTGTATACTGATAAAAGATTGGGACTTTCTCTTTGAAACACTCACAGATCATCTCGATTCATTTCAAGGAATTCGCTCGAGTCCCTTCTTTTCCTCCCCGTACCTCATGACATTGTTGTTTGACTGGGATAACCACCTGCATACATTGAAGAACATGTTGGAATTATTTATGTCGGTGCAAAAACGTTGGATTGATCTCGATAATATTTTTGTGGGTAACTCTGATATACACAAACAACTACCGAATGATATTTTGCAGTTTGAGAAGTGTACGAAAGAATTTATGAATATTTTCCCTGTAAAGAATCCCGCATTATTATTATCATCATTACCGCCGTCTTCCTCGTTGTATGTATACAGCACGACTACCAGTGGTGGTGGGAATAATAATAATAATAATAATAATAATAATGTTTATGGGCATGTAATCAAAGCTCAAGACTTTCTTCAGGATAAAAAGAAAATATTAACAACACTCGAGCGCTTAGAAAATCAACTGCTGAGGATACAAAAGTCATTGAGTACATATCTAGACATCCAGCGACGTCAATTCCCGCGTTTGTTTTTTATAGGGGACGATGACTTGCTGGAGATCATAGGGAACGATAATAATAATAACATGAGATTTGTTGAGAAACATTTGCCAAAAATGTTTACGGCGCTCGCTCGGTTTATTACAAGGAGCCATGACGTTAATAATAATAATAATAATAATAATAATAATAATAATAATAATAATACTGTGAATGAAGATGCAGACAAAGTAGACCATGCAGGAAAATCTCCTGCATGTAAGCAAATCGTTGGGTTTTCCAACATTGAGGGAGAACGCGTGAACTTGTTAGAACCCGTTGTACTACACAACCGCACACTGCACGACTGGCTTGTAGACATGGAAACATCTATGCGAAAGACACTACACCACATGACAATTGCCGCCGTGGAGAAACTTATTTCCTCACAGGGGGTAACAATCGAGTGGATATTATCGTTTCCTTTGCAAGTGATTTGTCTTGCCTTCCAGGTGTGGTGGGTGCACCTGCAGGAGGAAACATTTCATGTGTGGGAAAAACAAATAAATAATAATAATAATAATAATAATAGTAGTAGTAAGAGAGAGCCTTCCATGGCTGTGGAAAACATGATAACTCTTCTAGATAATCTTGCAATGAATGGGCTCTCCTTGCAGGTATCCCCCGCCCTGCGCCACGGCCTTGAGGAACTCATCACACTCGCCGTCTATCAAAGAGACATCTCCCGCATAATTGAGTCAAAACAAATCTCCTCACGAAATGACTTTGAATGGCTGCGTGTATTACGTCTCTACCTCCGTAATAATAATAATAATAATAATAATAATAAATGAAAAGGAGTTATTTTGCGAGATTGCGGATGTATCCTTCCAGCACGGCTTTGAGTACATTGGCTGGCACAAGCGCCTCGTGCAGACACCGCTGACAGACCGCTGCTACCTCACCCTCGCGCAGGCGCTGCACACGCGGCTGGGCGGCTCCCCCGTCGGCCCCGCGGGGTCGGGGAAGACAGAGACGGTGAAGTCCCTCGGCACCCAACTCGGCCGCCACGTTTTAATCTTCAACTGCGACGACGCCTTCGACTTTGACGCGATGGGGCGAATATTTCTCGGTTTGTGCCAAGTCGGCGCGTGGGGGTGTTTTGACGAGTTCAACCGCCTGCAGGAGCGCGTGCTCTCCGCCGTGTCGCAGCAGATACACGTCATCCAGGAGTCCCTGAAGAAACACATGAGTGTCGTCACACTGTCGCAGCAGACTGTGCCGCTGCGGGGGACGGTGGCGTTGTTTATTACGATGAATCCCGGGTTTGCGGGGAGGTCTAATTTGCCGGGGAACTTGAAACAATTGTTCCGCTGCATGACGATGGCGGCGCCCGACAGGGAGGCGATCGCGGAGGTCATGTTGTTTGCGCAGGGCTTCCGCACGGCGGAGGTGCTCTCGCGGAAGATTGTTCCGTTGTTTCATTTATGTGCGGAGAAGTTCTCACAGCAGTCACACTATGATTTTGGTCTTCGTGCGTTGAAGTGTGTTCTTATAACTGCAGGAAATATGAAGAGAGAATTTCATAATAATAATAATATTAATAATAATACTGTAGACTCAGAAAATGACTCTACGACATACATGGAAGGTGAAATTATGATACAGAGTCTTATTCACAGTATTATTCCACGCCTAGTAGCAGACGACGTGATACTTTTCTACCCCCTCCTGCAGGACTTCTTCCCGGGATACAAACTCCCCGACGCCACGGTAATGACACTGCGCGCATGCATTGAGGAGGTATGCCGGGACACACACTACATCCCCACGCCTGCGTGGGTGGAGAAGGTGTGCCAGCTGTACTATACATGCGAATTGAGGCATGGTGTGATGCTGGTTGGGCCAAGCGGGACGGGGAAAACTGTTTGCTGGAAAACACTCCTGCGGGCAATTGTGCGGCTCAACAAGATACAAAATGATAATAATGAAATTAATAATAATAATAATAATAATAATAATAATAAGAGGCGGGGTAGTTCACTTGAGGCGCATGCATACATCATTGACCCCAAGGCGATGACTAAAGCCGAACTCTTCGGTGTGTTCGAGCCCACCACGCGGGAGTGGAAGGACGGAATATTCACCGACATCCTCCGCCGCATTGTACACAACGACTCCCACGACACCCGCACATCCCAGCAGCACTGGATTATATTTGACGGCGACGTCGACCCGACGTGGGTGGAGAACTTAAACTCGCTGCTGGACGACAACAAAGTGTACACGCTGCCAAACGGCGAGCGGTTTAATTTACCGCGGGGCGTGCACGTTGTGTTTGAGGTGCAGGACCTGCACTACGCAACGCCGGCGACGGTGTCGCGGTGCGGGATGATTTGGTTCAACCACGGCATTGTGCCCACTGCGAGTATACTGCACAGATACTTTCATATGTTTTACAGGACTCCGTTGATGGATAGGAAAGGGGAGAGGAAGTTGTTTTATGATGTTGAGAATGAGGAGGAGAATAAAACACGATTTGGTAGAAACTATTTTGTGGTTACATGCAACAGCAGCAGCAATAATAATAATAATAATAATAATATGGAGGGAGGAGGGGAAATAACTTCAGGTACATTGTTAGCATTAGAAGGAGAAGGAGAGGAAGAAGAAGGAAATAATAATAATAATAATAATTTATTCCCTTCTCCTCATGTTCCTACAGACATACATCAAAACATTTTACAACTGCAGACTGCCATGGCGAATGTGTGGGCTCCCGCCTTTGGCAGGGACGGTCTGCTGGAGAATGTCATCAAACTCATGCATACAGAGAAGTACTGGAAGCATGGGATCATGGAGCACCACGACCTGCAGTTCCTGTACAACGTGCAGACACTGTTGTTTGATGGAATTATTAAAATGTGGAAACTACATGAAGAACAACAACAACAACAACAAAATGAAGAGGGAAAAGGAAAAGGAAATGATGGAGGTGGGGATATTATGAAAATGCCTTCTATACATGTAATAGAGAAGTATGCAGTGAAGTTACTTCAGTATTCAGTTTTTTGGGGTTTTGGCTCGTCGTTGAGTTATGAACTTCGCAAGGAACTCATTACTGATGTATTCACGATATATAAATCCTCCAGTTCCTCGCGTCATGGTGATGAAGGAAATAAATGTGTAGATGACATCTCGTTTCTCAATATGAAACCGAATCCATTGACGGGAGAGTGGGATACATTTCAAAGAAATAATAATAATAATAATAATAATAATACTGCTGCTTCAGTGATGAGTATACCTCCTGATCAGGTGGGGAAGAGCAATGTAATGATACCAACAATAGATACATACCGCCATGAGGAAATCCTGCGAGCGTGGATACATAACGGGAATGCATGTATTCTCTGCGGCCCGCCTGGCTCTGGTAAGACAATGCTAATTACATCCATGCTATTCCAGTCCCCCGACTATGATACAATATTCCTAAACTTCTCAAGCGGCACAAAACCAAAAAATATTATCCGTGCCCTAGAGCAGTACTGCTGCATACAAAATACATCCCGTGGTCTTGTCATGTCGCCCATGAATAATATGAAACGACTGTTGTTATTTTGTGATGAGATAAATCTACCGGAAATGGATGTGTACGGCACTCAACCCGTCATACAATTATTAAGGCAATTGATCGAGCGCGGCGGGTACTACCGCAGCAGAGATAATGCATGGATCACTGTAGAGGGAGTGCAAATCATCGGTGCATGTAATCCCCCTACAGATGCAGGGCGCATGTCTCTTTCTGAGCGTTTCCTACGATTATCTCCTGTTTTATTTGTAGACTTCCCTACAAGAGAAAGTCTTCTTATTATTTACAACACATACTGCCATGCCACACTTTCCTTTAATAATAAACTGCAGGAATTATATGCAGAAAAGCTCTCCAGCGCGATGGTGGACATGTATACACGAACACAGAGCCATTTTACCTCCTGGCAGCAGCCGCACTACGTCTACTCCCCCCGTGACCTGTCTCGATGGGTACGCGCGGTTTATAATGGTTTCCTCACCTGGGACACCGCAGCGAGGCGGGCGTTAACGCTACAACAACTCGCACGACTTGCGGTGCATGAGGGCTTGCGAATATTTCAGGATAAACTTGTCGACCGGGAGGAGCGGGACTGGACGGATTTTACCATAGACAACTGTTTCACCACGCATTTCCCTGAACTTGCATCATCGTCGCAGTTGTGCCTTCAACGGCCATTACTATATTCCACAATCCTGCGCCGCTCCTACAGTGAGAATACCCGTGAGGAGTTGCGCCACCACATTGAAGAGAAATTAAAGATTTTCTGCGAGGAGGAGGTGGACATAAAACTTGTTGTCTATGATGTAATGATCGATCATGTTATCCGCATTAATCGCGTGCTGCAGCAGCCACTGGGGCACATGTTGATTGTGGGTTCCTCCGGTGTGGGGAAGACAGTGACGGCGCGGCTCGTTGCGTGGATGAATGGAATGTCGGTGGTTCGCCTCGGTGTTCACCGCAATTATGAACTTGACGACTACGAGCGGGACCTGCGGGAGATATTGAAGCGGGCGGGATGTAAGTTGGAGCGGATTTGTTTTATATTTGATGATAGTACTATTATGGAGGCGAGTTTCCTGGAGTACATGAATGCTCTCTTGGCATCCGGGGAGGTGCCCGGTTTGTTTGACGGGGAGGAGTGGGGGAAACTGATGGAGGAGGTGCGGGACGGGGTAGTGGCGCAGCAGCAAATGTTGAGAACAAGTAATCAGCCACAGAATATGTCAGAGGAAGAAGAAATTAATAATAATGATAATAATAATAATGGAAATCAGCAAATGTCATCAGCTTCACATCCATTCAAGAAGAGTTACAATGATGATGCCAACGGCATTAATAATAATAACAATAACAATAATAATCGCCGCGTGTCACCGCAGCAGGAGGCGCTGGACCCAATGACTGCCGCGGTGTATGTAGACATCACATCGGAGCAGGAACTCTACCGCTGGTTTCTCGACAATGTGCGGCACAACTTACATGTAATCTTCACAATCGACCCGTCCGCCGGGGAATTCGCAAACCGTGCCGTCGCGAGTCCCGCGCTTTTTAACCGCTGCACAATTGACTGGTTCGGCGACTGGGACCGCGCGACGCGGTACCAGGTAACACGGCGACTCACGCAGAACGTTGACATCATGTTTTCCTGCGAGCATGCGTTTCAAAAGCGCGAGGACGAGGCGCGGGGTGGGCTGGCGGAGGCGCTGTGCACCATACACGAAATAACAGAGGAGGTGAATCATGTCGTGCGACTGCAGAATGCATATGAAGGGACATTCATTACACCGCGCCACTTTGCGGACTACGTGCAGCACCTGCTGGTGGTCTACGAGGAGAAGAAGGGGGAATCAAGGGAGCAGGCACTACACCTGCGCAGTGGGCTCGCAAAGCTCGACGCGGCCGCCACTGAAGTGAAGGAGCAGCAGGAGAAACTTCGCGAGCATGAGGCGATATTAGCGATGAATAGTAAAAAAGCGCAAACAATGTTGGATCGAATTGTAACAGACACCGAGACAACAAAGCGTGAGAAACAGGCCGCCGAGCAAATGCGGCTGCAACTAAAAGACGAGGAGGAAATCATTGCGGCAGATAAAGAACGCGTGCAGCAGCAGTTATCTGAGGTTGAGCCCGCCCTGCGTGCGGCGGAGGTTGCGTTAAACACAATAAAACCGGAGTACTTGCGTGAAATTCGTGCCTACACAACACCACCGCGGATGGTGAAGCGTGTGCTCGAGGCCGTTCTTGTCGTTATGGGCGAGCGGCGTGCGGGCGAGTGGGATGTAATCAAGCACCACATCCGCCGCGATGATTTCCTTGCGGGCGTGAAGGCGTTTGAGCCGCGCGGGATAACTGAGGAGGCCCGCGTTGTTGTGAAGGCGATGCTGCAGGAGGAGGACTTTACATACGAGGCCGCGCGGCGTGCATCAAAGGCCGCCGGGCCGCTGCTGCAGTGGGCGGAGGCGCAGATAAATTACGCGGATATTCTCAATGCAATCGAGCCGCTAAGGGAACGCATTGATCATTTAACAAAGATACATAAAACGAAACTGCATGAGTTGGAGTGCACGGAGAGGGAGATTGCTGAGATGGAGGCATCGCTGCTGCAGCTTAAAGAGGGATATCAAGACGTCACGGAGGAAATTGCGGGAATAAAGAGTAAAATGATGGGCGTGTCTACACGCTGCGAGCGGGCAAAAACATTATTACAACAGTTATTTCATGAACGTCAGCGGTGGGAAACAGAGGCGATGGGGTTTGACTCCGAGGTGCAAACTATTCTTGGCGACTGTATTCTTGCCGCCGCCTCGCTCGCCTACTTTGGTTACTTTGATGAACACACACGACAGTCTCTGTTGTTTCCGCGCTGGCGCCACTGTCTGCATCAGTTGCATATTCCATTCTATGAGAAACTTCATAGTGTTGTGGATTACTTGGTAAAACCTCAGGAGCGGTTACTGTGGGAACAGGACGGACTGCCAAAAGATCATTTATGTGTAGAAAACGTGATGATTCTCAATCGATCTTTTCGGTATCCATTTATTATTGACCCGAATGGATTAATTCTCCCCTTTTTGATGAATCGATACATGAAGAAAGAGAGACAAACAAAAAACAATAATATAAATAATAATAATAATAATAATAATAATAATAATAATATGAATATTACAAGCTTCAGCAAGCCTGGTTACTTGAAGCAGTTGGATATGGCCATACGGTTTGGTTACCCAATTCTCATGCAGGACGCAGAGTTCATTGACCCCGCGTTAAATCTTCTCTTAAATCAAGAAGTCCATCGAATTCGCGGTCATGCATTAACCCAACTTGGCGGTCAAGAGATTGAAATAACCCCCGCATTCCGTCTCTTTCTCATTACACGCAACTCACACTATCACCCGTCGCCGGGAATGGCGGGGCAGGTGTGTCTGGTCAACTTCACAGTCACGCAGTCCTCCCTGCAGTCGCAGTGCCGCCACAGACTCATGCTGCACGAGCACACGGAGCTGGACGCACGCAGAGGATACATCATGCGGACGCAAGGGGAGTACCAGCTGAAGTTGCGCGTGCTGGAGCAGGAACTACTCACATCGATTGCATACAGTGAGGGGAGCTTGTTGGAAAATGATAGTCTCACGGTTGCACTGCAGCGGCTTAAAGGGGAGACGGAAGCACTCAAGGCAGAAATTGCAGAAAGTGAAATATCTATGCAAGTTATCAATGAGGTGGAGGCACAGTATCAACCACTGGCTTCTGTTTTGGCGAAAATATATTTTTCATTGCGCCGCTTCTCACAGTTGCATTGGTTATATCAATATAATGTGGATTTTATATTTCATGTTCTTACAGATGCCTTGGCACTATTACCCCCGCGTTGTGTACACCCCGATAGTAACCGAGGAGAAACCAGAGGAGAGGAAGATGCAGAACGTTTACAACTACTTACATGTCATGTATTCAATTTGATTCACCATCGCATGAGGCGGGGTATGTTCACACAGGACCATCTGCTGCTTGCCATTCTGCTTGGTAAACTGCGTAGTAGCATTGATGATCCCATTGGAAAGCAGATTACATTACAGGAATGGAGCTGGTTCGAAAATGCATTGCAAAACCCCATGAATAATAATAATAATAATAATAATAATAATAGTGTTTCCCATAGTATTCCGACTATATTACATGACTGCGGTGTCTGTGTGACCTCCTCAGAAGAGGCCCTGGCTGCAATGCTGCAGAAACCATTATTTGCAGAAGTGCATGCATCCCTGTTGAACCCTCAACATGCATCGGCGTGGAGAATGTACTTTGAGTCCACCACACCCTACACGGAAATACTACCGGCATTTCACGCAGACGCACATGGGAGGAATACATCTGTAAATAATCGTGAACATACACGTCATGCATTTATCGCTGCCTTTTTACTCTTGTACACACGCCGTGATGCATTTGCTCCTGCCGTCTATGAGTTTCTACGCCGCTTCTTTGATGGGAATTCATGTATACATGGAAATTCCTTCTTTACAACTGAGGCGCCTGATCTTGCGGCTCTGCAAAGGGAACTTTCAAGCAGCACTCCGCTCATTCTCGTAGCAAACGCAGGCAACGATCCAACGTTGATGGTGGAGTCGCTGGCCCGCACATTAGATGTTACATTAAACACTGCGGTGATGGGAAGTTCTACAGGATTGCATGTGGCGGAGCGTTATTTGAAGGACGCCATGGCGCAGGGAACGTGGGTACTACTGAAGAATATTTATCTCGCAAGAAAGTATGCGGATGTGGTGGAGAAGCGGCTACATCAGGAGCAATCTGAAGGGAGGTTGCATAGCAACTTTCGTCTTATTCTTTCCATTGAGGCCAGTGTGAATATAAATAATAATTATAATAATTATTATAATTATAGTGGTGAAGTAAGAACGACGTGGAAGACAAGTAGAGATACTGACGATGATGCAGAGAAGCGGGGTGATGAGTTTTCATCAGATCTTCCTCTGAGTCTTGTGGAGACATCTGTGGTGGTTGTGTATGAACCTCCACCGGGAATGAAGTCTTCTTTACTACAAACCATAGGAGCGGTGGAACCGCACTCGGTGTATGCCAGGCAGTCTTCAGACATTCAACGTATTTATTTTGCGGCCGCGTGGTTACATGCGGTGGTAATGGAACGATTGTTGTATATTCCTACCGGGTGGAGTGTACGGTATGAATTTAATGATACAGAGTTCTGGCGCATCTTGGAAACAATAGAGAGTTGGGTGGGAAAGTCATGTATACAGCAAGAAGATAATAATAATAATAATAAAGTGAATCGTGACGGTATTTCTTGGTCTGCACTACAAACAATTATCGGCACAACATTATATGGCGGCAAAATTAGTAATGAGTTTGATCAAGTGCTACTTGACTCCTTCTGCACCCGACTCATGAGTCCTGATGTCTTTAATGAAGATCGATTGTTTGCCCTGACAGAAGATGATGAAATCAATGCACGCCTGAAGTGTAAATCATTTCAGTCCTTGCATGACATACAGGAGTGGGTGCGGAGGCTGCCAGACACACAGACGCCGCTGTGGGCGCGCCTCCCTGCGAGCGTCTCGCGTGTGATGTCGGCGCAGCACGCCGTCGCAACATTGGAACGCTTAACAGTTGTGAGGCTCATTGAAGAAGACGATAATAATAATTATTATTATAATTATAATAGTGAAGGAGTGAAGAATCGTGAAGGACATAAACAGAGTTATGTCCATGAGGCTGCAGCGGCTGCAGCACCACCACGCATTATTGGTGAGACACTATGGGGGCAGAAGATACAACGATTCTGTATGTTGTGGAGAAACTCGCTTAATGGATTAGAATGCATGAAAAATCAAAGAGCATCATCAGGAATACACGAAAGTACAGCAGGAAGCACTAATAATAATAATAATAATAATAATAATAATAACACGATGGAACCTGTGGAAATAGCTATCCAGCGCGAGTATACATTCGCACTGGGCCGCCTGCATGAAATCCTTAACGACTTATATGCATTGGAAGACATCTGCTCCGGAAGACGCAAACCAACGCCGATGCATCGTCTTCTTATGGACCACGTGCTTAGAGACATAATACCGCCGCACTGGGCCCGCTCCTACCACACATTCCCAACAACTGCGGATCAATGGATGACGGACTTCATGCGACGTGTTGAGCACATTCATTTAATACATGAGTCTGTGCAGACGAGGACGAATAAGAGATTGAGAAACACATGTCTTTCGTTGGGCCTCTTCTTCTGGCCGGGGGCATTTCTCACTGCAACGAAGCAGCAGGTGGCACGACAGCAACGCTGCTCATTGGAGGAACTTCACTTACACCTCGAACTCATGTCGGAGGAAGCCACACGCACACACGCCGCAAACAATGATAATGATAATAATAATAATAATAATAATAATAATAATAATATAAGTGATGAATATGATTCCTCGTGGCATATTGTTGGTCTCACGCTTTACTCCGCCCGCCTTGCAGCCAACTCCACGCGGTGTGAACTTCTCCCCGTCATGTCGAGTGTTCCCTCCACACGTGTGGGTGCATTAATTCACTGGCGGCCGCAATCACAAAACGTGGATGGCGACATTATTCTCCCGGTGTCGACGTCGTCGCTGTTGATGCGGCTCGGCTCGCAGAATCCCGCCAGCGGTCGACTCGCGACGCCGATGTATGTGAGTCCCCGCCGCGACGCCGTGCTGGATGTAGTCGACATCGCCGTGGACCCTGCAGAGACGTTGATGCGGGCGTGGTACGAGCGCGGGGTGTGTCTTGTCGCCTGGTCCCTCGCGGAATATTGAAATGGGGGAAATGAAGAAATAAATAAATAAAAATAAAAGAACAGAAAGCAGTACTATTGTAGAGAACTCTATGTGTTCATATGTATGCAGTCATGCATATATACATATCCACAAGTATTTATGGAGGAGGATGGGAAGGAGGTTTATATGGTGTAAAAATATTAAAAATGACGAAACAAAAATGAATAAAACCATTACTCAGATGAGGGGAGGAGAGAGAAGGAAAAAAATTCTCGGATAAACTTGCGTTTTCTGCATCGTCTGAATCCTCCACTGTTTGTGTTAGTTTATTTTGTTTTTGTTTCCGAGGCTATTTTCATTTCTTTTCTTTCCTCTTGCGCACATATATATATACGCAAATAGAAAAGGAAAGTAAAATAAGTCACTGTATTATTCACGAAGCAAAAGAAAAGAAAAGAAAAAAGGTGGCTGGTCAATGTCGTCTCATGTTGCTCCTCTAGAAAAGGGAACCTTTTCCATTACAATTGTAGGTTCAGGCGTCTCCACGGGTGTGCCTGTGATTGGGCACCTTTCAGGTGACTGTGCATGCGCGTTGGCGCTGGAGGACCCAAACGGACCTAACAGACGAAATAACGTTAGTCTTCTCATCACGGTTCCGTGTTCCCCCAACAGTTATGACAGGCCTGTGAAGCATATTCTTATAGATTGCGGTAAGACCTTTCGTGATGCATACTTCCGCGTTCTTTGCAAACATAATGTGCAGATGCTTGACGCACTGCTTCTCACACACGGTCATCAGGACGCGGTGGGTGGCCTGGATGACCTGCGGGATCTGCAGCCCATGTACACGGATGATCATGATGACTGGTTTGTTAAACATTACATTCCAACTTATGCCTCAAAGAAGACATTCGATGAATTTCAAAATCAATTTGGGTATATATATCGCAACAGTCGTGTAATGGGCCCTGCACCGCGGGACATGAAGGAATATAAATCTCTCATGGAACGCGTCACGAAGGAGCGAAAGCAGGCGGGTCTAACAAACAACATTGGCATGCGTCGTTCTGCAGCCTTGGATCTGTTTACTCTCCCAGACACCACACCATCACCATTTTTCATCCCCGCGCTAAGTCCTGATTTCATGATGTATGCAGTACCGGTAGAGCACGGTCCTGGTTACATAGCGCTTGGTTTTGTATTTGGCCGTGGCGTGGCGTTTCGCAGTGCCGGTGCGACTGCCAGCAGCGTCGCAAACCACAGCTGTGTTGTGTACCTATCCGATGTGAGCACGGTGCCGGAGTGTGCAATGACTTTTCTGAAGGATCTTGTCAAGGTTGACGTGCTCATCATAGACCTCTTGTACGGGCCAGGAGTGCGGCACTCGACACATTTTTGTATGGACGATGTGATACGTCTTGTGGGGTGGATGCAGCCGACTCGCACGTATGCAATCGGCATGTTTTGTTGCGTGGAGCATGAGAAAGGGAACCGGCAGCTGTGTGTTGGACTGGAGAAGCTCCGACGTGAGGGTGAATGTGGCGACTCTGTTCTTTCTGTAGAGTTGGGGTTTGACGGTTTGTGCATTCCTCTCCCATTATAAGCAATGAAAGGGAAAATGGAGGAAGAATTTTTTGGAGTTGTGTGTGCAGTGGTGGTGGTGAGGGAAGGGTAGAGAGAGAAATATATTCTTTTTTTTTTTTCTTTTGCGTAGGTTTATTTGATTTTTCCTGTTGTGTATACTAGGCGACCGCTTTCATTTTGTAGAATGATTTCCTACGTTGTTGAAGAAGCTCTGCATGCTGAATCACAAGAGAAGAAAAGAAAGAGAAAATGTTATGTCTCCCTCCTATTTGATTCTATATGTATATATTTCCTTTTTATCGTCATCACACCACCTCCCTCCGCCCTTTCTCCCTCTTACTGTTTGGTTTTATGTCTTCTGTGGACGGTATATAAAGTATTTTCTTAGACTGGACGCTACGAAAAAAAAAATGGCATCCGTGTTTTATATTCTTGATAGCAAGGGCTCCCCACTCATTTGCCGCTCATACCGCGGCGACATTGTGCAAAACCCCCCAGCCGTATTTCAGCGCCGCGTTTTAGATGAGGAGGAGTTCCGTGTCACGCCCGTGTTTGAGGAGCTGGGCCACACATATTGCTTTATCCGCGTGAATGATGTCTTCTTCCTGATGGTTAGTAAAATCAACACATGTCCTCTGCAGCAGATTGCCTTCATGTACTCCTGCGTCAGTGTATTTGAGGGATATTTCAAGCATGTCTCGGAAGAGACCGTCATGGATAACTTCGTCATTGTCTATGAGCTCCTTGATGAGATCTGCGACTTTGGCCTCCCGCAGTACACCGAGCCGAAGGTGCTGAAGGAGTACATCACACAGGAAGGCCTCATCTCGTATTTACTCCCGGAGGAGAAGCTAACTGTGAAGGCGCTCCCATCCGCGGTCACCGGTGTTGGCGGCGGCACTCCGTGGCGGATGCCCGGGAAGTACAAGTACCGCCGCAACGAAGTTTTCCTCGACGTCATTGAGAGCGTCAACATTCTCGTGTCGCCGGAGGGGGAGACGCTCTCCAGCGAGGTCGTCGGCCAGCTGAAGATGCGGGTGCGGCTCTCCGGCATGCCGACGCTGAAGCTCGGCCTCAACGACCGCGCGATGCTCGACGTGGCGGGCCGCCCCGGGCGGTCGGTGGAGATGGCGGACGTGCGGCTGCATCAGTGCGTGCGGCTCGACCAGTTTGAGAGCGACCGCATCATCACGTTTATTCCGCCGGACGGGGACTTTGAGTTGATGACGTACCGCACGAACAAGAAGATTGCGCCGCTCGTGCACGTGGACTGCGCGTTTGTGAGGAGGAGCACGACGCAGGTGGAGATGACGCTTATCACACGCACAACATTTCGGCGGAACACAACGGCGAATTTTATTGATATTCTCATTCCAATCCCAAGCGATGCAGATAAACCAGAGGCGAAGTGTACGCTTGGGAAACTACGCTACGCGCCGGAGTCGAGTGTTCTCGTCTGGAGCCTGCGCAACATCTGTGGAGGAAAACAGTTCAACTGTCTTTGCAAATTTCACCTCCCGTCTGTGCGCAGCAGTGACCCGAAGGCCCTTGAGAGAGTGCCCATTCAGGTGAAGTTTGAGATTCCCTTTTTTGCGGCCTCGGGATTTCAGGTGCGGTACCTGAAGGTGATGGAAAAGTCGAACTACGAGGCGCTGCCGTGGGTGCGGTACGTTACGCAGAGTGGGGACTATCAGGTGCGGACAAACTAGTTCAGAAGCAAAAATGGCACGACCCGATTTATTACTACTAGCGACCAAGCTTGCATATATACAAGTTTATGTATGTATGCATGCAGAAGAAAAGAGAAATATTCTGAGAGGAGAGAGGAAGTAGTGGGCGTGTGCAAAGAAGAGAGAAAGGGAGTGAGGACTCAGAAGAAACCGTGTCAGAAACAAGGAGGAGAGGGAGAAATGGCAAAAAGCATAGGGTAGCAATATATAGTGTGAGAACAGCAACAGTGATATGCACCTCCATTCACTACTAAATACACAATACATATATGTATTGTGTATTTGGTTGTAAAATAGTTCTGTTGCTGTGAAGTATATACGTACAGGTGACTTTCTCTCTTTTTTTTTCCTGTCCCTCTGTCCCTATCCCACTCTTTCTGTGTGTTACAACCGCATTATTATAGCCCCACCAATCGAGTGAGTGGAGCATGTGTGTGTGTGTGTGTGTGTGTACATGAATGAGGGTAAAATATCACATATTTACTTTCTCTTTCCCTTTCCATCCTTCATGTATGTGTTCCTCTTTGTTTCTTTTTTTTTTCTTTTTCTGTTTTTTGTTTTCTTTCCTTTTATTCAGGGGGAGGGGTGGGTGGGACTGTGGGGTATAATGAGGTGCAGTTGGAAGCCAGGGGAAGAAGTTTCTCCTGCAGGTTTGCTGCAGTGCTCATGTACTCCCCCGTCGCACAGCACTGATTGCACTGCAGAGAAGTGCAGTCCCATGAGGACTTTGCCCGCGGACGACAATGACGACAAGAACATCATGAAATCCAAGCACCTCCTTGTTGGTGCAGGTGACTCACCGCTCCTTCATGCAGGACTGCAAAGCAAAGAGAAAGAAGAAGAGAAATGTATGCATTCTCAGACTATATGTGAAGTTTCCGGTGGCATTTTACCGCAGTGGGAACGAAGGTACAAGTCGCTGTTTCGGCTGAACTGGAGCGAGTGGTCGGCGGAGTACTCCATTGAGTTGGCCAGAGACTCTCATGACAACAGTCTTGTCACCGCACGCCGTTATTCCTATCGCCATGAAACCGATGGCGCAATGCATGAAACTCTGGAAAAAGTGGACGTTGATAGTCAGTCCCTTGTTCCCTTCACTTTTCCATGGAAGCAGCGAATACAGAGACTGGTGCATCTTCGTCACGCACACGTAAATTCAGTGATAGATGTGCTCATGGATGGGGAGCGGCAGGAGCTGTTGCTGGTGCATCCGTACACGGACGGCATGCAGCCGCTTGCCTGCGTCTTCCACAGCTACCCACAGTTAATTCACCGAAACTTAACCCCTTCTCTGTTGTTGTCTATTTTGCGGGAGGTCGTTGACGGTCTTCTCTATCTGCATTCGCACAAAGTGCTGCATGGCGCACTATCCCCGTGGAATATTCTTCTCAACGCGGAGGGACATGCATCTCTGACGGGATTCGGAGTTACCGATGTACGCCCGCGACTGCGTGGTGATGCTCCCACCTGCTGCGGCCCCGCGATGCATTCGTTTTACAGGCCGCCCGAAATGAGACAACGACAACAACATCATCATAACAAAGTCGCTCACAGCTCTATTGTTTCTGCTGCGGCAACAGAGGCGGGCGATGCATTCACCGTGGGCGCCCTCACGTTTACGCTCACGTGGGAGAAAGAAGAGGCGCCGTACGGGGCGCTGCGCAAAGTGATGATGGGCGTGATGCACAGCGACCCGGCGCAGCGCATGTCACTCGCGGAGCTGTCGGTGCTGCTCGCAGACCTCGCGGCCCCCCTCGCCCTCCCGCAGTCTCAGTTAATGTGCGGGCATGCGCTCCCGCAGAACTTGGAGAGTTCATCGGTATCACACTTATCACCACCATCATGCATCGAATCCGCCACCATGCCATCATCATTATCAACAAAGAAGAAGGAACACCACGAGGAAGGAAACAACATGTCGGCATGCAGAGTCCCAATCGTTGGGATTCTGCGGCGGGAGTCATCGCCGGTTATATACCGCGACACGGGGCTCAAGAAGTGGAGTGACATGCTGAAGGCAAGGAAAATGGCAATAACAACAAGAACACCGCCGGCACCGTCGTCGTCATTCCGCCGAGAAGAAGAAGAAAAGAAGAGAAGCCAAAAGAATCGTCGTCATCGTCGCAGGGTGCGTAGGAATGTATGCAGGTGGCGCATTGTGTCTGTCGCGGTGTTCTTCTGCGTTGTTGCCACGCACATGGGTAGAAACCGACGGAGACACTTGATCGCGCGGTTATTTGCACCTTCCCGGCAACGACAGGTGAGGAGAAGACGCTCTATTCAGACTAGTGAGGGGCCTGTGATAACGGAGACGGGGGCACGTCAACCACGGATGCCGGTTTCTATTGAGAAACGTCGGATTTCTCGTGGCGCCCATAGGAGTAAGTGATCGAATGATAATGCGGTGTTCTTTATCGTTGATTACTCCCTCTTATAAGGAAACTATGTGTTACTTGCTTAAAATGTTATGTCTCTACGCAATTAATGAGGTGTTTTGCTGTACATACATGTGGGAGAGGCAATTAAAAATTTTTGGGGGGAATAGGTGATTATATTTTTTGTTTGGTTTTGATTTATTTTTATATTTTATGCGTTCTTTGTTTTTGTATAGCCATCTTTGTCACACTGAGAGCATAAATGTATGGACGTATATGCTCTGGATAATCACCCATTTTGTCAGAGATATGTCTCCCTACTCAAATAACAGAAACATATTTGAATGCATGTGTATATATACGTGTATGAAGATATCGAGCAGAATACAGCAGGGGGTTGCATCCTTTCTTTTTTTTTCTTTTTGTGTGTAATGTAGCGTATGCATCTGATTACGTGCCACATTATTATTATTGTTATTATTATTTGTTTGTTTGTTTTTGTATGTAACCTCCATCCACTTTTTCTATTCTTGTTCATATTCTTTGGAAATCCACGTGGGATATTCTTGTATATATATATATATATATATATTGAGAGAGAGAGAGAGAGGGAATTGTATGGAAATTCCTTGTTTTTGTGATCATTAGGAAAAGTGAGTTTCTTGGTATCTCTCTTGGTGGTAACAGTTCGTCTAAGATATACATACACACCGAGAGCACTCTCTACTGCAATGTCACGAGTGGGCGCTGCTGCTGTTTCCCGTTGCACACGTCGCATCCGCGCGCCGTTAGATCATCTCATCATGTCACCATCGGATCCAGATCAAGTCGTGACATCAATTCGCACGACCGACGCCGCCATTGTCACGTGGTACATGCCGTTAGCCAACCTGCAGTCGGTTCTGCACAGTCGGTATGAGGCGGAGAAGTTTGGCGAGCTGCTTCTCCCAGCCTCAGCCCCGTCCCCATCAACAGCTCAGGAATCATCGCAGCGCGATGGGAAAACTGGTGATGTATCCAGCAACCCCGACGGAAGCCCCGTCCCGCTTGGCTTCGTCACGCTTATTGCCGGCCGTAACTACCCGATGAAGCAGACGTGGTTGGAGCGCGTCTTCGACCCCGCGCCGCACCCAACGCTGAGCCTCCGCGTCGCCGTGATGGACCGCATCCACTGGCAGCACACCGCGTGGATGGCGAACTCCATCTGCAAGAGCGTCTGCTGGGGGCGACTCCCGCAGAAAATATATTCTATTAACCTCGACTGGCAAAACGATGTCACCATCGACGCGACCTTCGATGCAGAAGCGGATCGCTATATAAAGCCGTACGAGCTGCGCGTTCCAGGTCTTGGCTTCCGCCTTGCGCTGCAGGACGACGGGACGACGCCGCTTGATGTAACCTCGCCGGTGGTCGACGGCTTCCTCGACAACGAGAGCGCCCTGCACCGCCTCTCGCTCGCCCGCGAGGTGAACATGAAAGGCCTCGGTGGCTCCGTCTACCGGCAGATGCTGTGGAGCTCCCCGTCGCTGCCGAACAACGCGGATGTACTTTCGTTTGACCCCGGCAGTCTCTTCACGCGGTGCTTCGGCGTGGACCCGCCGGTGGCGAGGCCGGTGGCGGCGTGGCTGGTGCAGGAGGTGGAGCGGACGCTGCTGTACAGGATGGAGGGCGAGGTCGAGGACGAGAACGACCCGAACAGCGCGACGACGTACGGCGACCGGTCGCTCACGGAGCGGGTGCAGAAGAAGGCGATGAACAGATACAACGGGTTTAGGGACGAGGTGCGGAAGAAGGTGTACAGCGACATCGATGGAAAGGAACTTCCGCGGTAATTTTTCTTTTGTTTTTCAAGAGGAAGATAAGCGAGACGAGATGAATTAAAGCAGAAAAAAGAAAAAGAGAAGTAAGAAAAGAAGGGAAAACACAAAGGCAGTGTTTCTCTAATGTTGTTCTTGTTTCTTACTTCACAATCAGTAATTATGCTTAGTTATTTAAATATGTATATATCATACATGCGTGGGGTGTACCTTTCTCTATGCTTCTGGCTATTTATGCATTCTTTGTGATTTTCCTATTCTTGCACCGACTGTTTCTTCCTGCCTTTTTTTTTTTCTTTCCCTGCGTTGGAAGGAAGTCGGCTCTTCCATACTTTCCACCCTCCCCACTCCCCCAATTTTCCACTGCATGGCGAGTTACAACAAGCAGATTGTGGGGAAGTATGAGTTAGGGAAAGTCCTTGCCTCGGGTTACTTTGACTCCCGAACACGGCTCTGTACACACATTGTGACCGGGGCGCAGTATGTCATGCGTATATTCAACAAAAATGTGCTGGCCGAGGCAAAGTGGATGTGGGATCGCATGCGCGACTCCATCCATGTCATGCGCTCATTACCAAAGCATGAAAATATAATTGAGACCGTTGAATGCTTTGAGACACAAACCTCTCTGTATATTCTCATGCAGCTATTCTCACCGACGCATCTTACCAAGCTGTACACAAATGAAACGTCTTCTGGACAAAGGGTGTTGATCCCTATGCAAAAGACGAAGAAATATATCACCCAGGTGGTTCATGGACTAACTCACATGCATAAACACAATGTAGTCCACCTTGGGCTTGCACCTGATCACGTGATGGTGAATGATCGGGATCAGGTGAAAATTGGATACCTGATCTCCTGCATGTATTTTCCGAAGGGGAAATTATGCCGAGAAATTCGAGGAACAACGCACACTGTAGCTCCAGAAGTGCTGCGGAATGAACCGTATGATCCTTATCTTGCTGATGCGTGGTCCATGGGTATTTTGATTTACTTTCTCTTGCATCAAGGTCGATATCCGCACGATGGTGCCAACACAACAAAGAATATTATGTACAGTCGCATTCGTCCGCTGGATGATAGCCTTCCCCCCGAGGCAAAAGACTTACTTACACGACTGCTGCACCCCAAACCTTCATGTAGGATGCGTGTAGAAGATATTCTGTCACATCGTTTTTTTGCTGTAGATCAAAGTGATGCAAATAACGTGGAAAGACGCACCTCTGGGCGTCTTGTGGCGTCAACAGCGGAGACATATTACTCGCTTGACTTTGCCACAGGTGAAGACACTGTAGACATCCGCATTCCATATGGCCTTAGTCGACAGGATGAGGCTGCGTATATTATTCAACACACATTCCGTGCATACCACGCCCGTAAACGGCGACAACTCTCCCAAGGAAAAAACCCTATGAGTAGTAAAGTTGGAGGATTACGGCATCGCAAGCACAGTCTTCAGGCACCGAAGATTTTAACCAGTCGGGTGTCAGGCGTCTTTGGAGGACCCGATGACGTGAGTGACTCTCTCGCCCCGCTGGTGGATAAAAAACAAACTGGAGCGGGGACGCCGTCTGGGACTTCCGAATTGCCACTGTTGGAAAGCACAGGCGCCGGAAGTACAACGACTGGGGCGGCACATGAAGAGGACAGCTCGGATATTATTCTCATTGAGGGCCCCGTGGCGAATCGGACGTCGGTTATGCTACCACCACCACCAGACAACGGCATAAGAACAACGTCTTCGTTCTTTCCGTCACGTGGAAATAGCATTGTATTTGGGGAGTTAGGCTCATCGAGGAAAAAATTGAATTCTGTGTCCAGTGGACGCACTCGAATGGCATCGTTTGTCCCGGGGCTTCAAGAGGAGAGACGTCTGGATGAGAGGAGCATCTCAGCCACTTCGGGTTTATTGCCAAATATCAAGATTGATTTAACACGTCCCTGTCCACTGTGTCATCGACTTCCAATGAAACGGGTGGGTGCGTGCGCACCGTACGCAACTACACCATTTGTATACAAGGACGGAGAATTTTATGATAAGGTTGATGAAGATTGAAAAATGAGGTGAGACTCAAAAGGAAAAAAAAGAAGAGGTGGGAAGGTTGAGAGGGATGATGATTATCTGTATAACTTCTTGGAAGTGTATTACGGTCTCTCTTTGTTCTCTTTGCTTTTTGCTGATAGTGTGAGAGTGTGTGTGTAGTTTTTGCTATTTCCTGAATGTACATATTAAAATTAGAGTGTGTAGTTTACATGCTCACTGGAAAAAAAAAAGAGAGAGGTGATTTGTTGCATAATGCGTGGATTGTTTTTTTGATTGTTTTGTTTTCTGTGCGTGTACTTTTTTTTTTTGTTGTTGTTGTTTGTTCGTCTTTCATACATGTATATTTCTGCGTTCCTTATATTTGTTTCGTGGCTTGGTAGATGTCTGTCAGCATCAACTGGACGTGCTCTGCAGTCTCATAGTCACTCGACCCTCATAGGTATACCATATATATATATATATATATATATATATATATATATATATATATATATAAAGGAATAATCAGGGAGACGACGGCATGGAAAATAATCCGATGGGATTTCCCGGAGTACTTGCCCTCACTTTGTTCTTCGTGATATGTGACCTAACACTAGTGAGTATTTGTTTTTCCTTTGGCAGCAATAGTGTTAGCATGGACATCCTCCTCGTGCTGCGTGAGGGTGTGCTTACGATTCTTCTCCTTATTCTCGCCTCCTCCATTCTACGCACATGTTGGCTGTTGGTCGTGTCCCTTTACGAGGCCTTTAGGCTCCTTCAGGCAGTCGCTCACCTTTGGATCATGCATCTCGTATTAGTTTTTCTGCCCACTCTGTATAGAGAACGTCTCTTTATGCCTCATTGCCTTTAATAATAATAATAATAATAATAATAATAATAATAATAATAATGACAACAGTGATGGTGCAGTGCACCCTCCTCATCCACGCGCATGGGCGGATGTAGTCTGCAGCGTCTTGTCGACCATAAATGGTGTATCCTTTTTTTTCTTCTTGGTTTCGAGCCTCTCGACGTCGCGTCATGCCTGAGCGAGAAGGCATCGTATACATCGGCACAGTTCTCTCTGCATTACGCTGAATCGCCGCAGAGAAGATGGTTGTCTGCTGCAGCAGCATCAGCAGCGTGAGGAATATTTACGGAAATCGTTGCTCAGTGTCCCATATTCACAGTCTCCTTCGACATTCCTCGTGTTTGTTGAGAATGCTCAGAAGGAGAAGATGATGGGGGAACGTATCTGACAGTATTGTGCTGTTGAAATTATGTGTTTTTTTTTATTTCTCCTTCGCGTTTCATGTATTGTTGTTGTTTTTTGGGGGCTTGTTTTTCTAGGTGGGGTTTATTTGAGTACGTTTTGTTTTTTTTAATTTATTTCGCTGCCGCTTGAGAAATTTGTGTTTGTTTCACTCTCTGACGCTCACATAAAGATGTTATGGCACCTGAAATAGGGAGATGAGGAGTGTTTGGTATCTTTGGTTCCATTTCTTTCCTCTGTGTAATGTCGTGTGTGCAGACATGTATGTATGTATGCATGCAAGCTCTCACTTCCCCTTTTTTAATATATATATATATATATATATATATATATATATATTTATTTATTTATTTATATTTATTTAAAAGAAAAAAAAGAAAAAGTTTCTGAAACTGATGTTGTCTGACCCACCCAACATTTTCGTCTTCGGCTACGGCTCCATCCTGTGGAAGCAAGAGTTCGACTACGCGAACAGCTACCCCTGCTGTATCCCCGGTTACCGCCGCGTCTTCTACCAGGGCAGCACCGACCACCGCGGCGTGCCGGACAAACCAGGGCGTGTGGTTACACTGGTGCAGGACTGTAGTCCGGACTCGTGGGTCGCCGGCGTCGCGTACGAACTCCCGTCGGAGCCAACGCGGCGCGCGGAGATTCTCGCACAGCTCGACCACCGCGAGCGGGGCGGCTACGACCGAATTGTTGTGACGCTGCACGACTTGCACACACGAGAGCCGCTGCCGCTGCCGGCGGGGAGTTTGGCGCTTTGCTACGCGGCGGGGGAGACGAACGAGGAGTACTTAGGACCCGCGCCGGAGGAGACAATCGCGGCGCAGATAATAGAGGCGGAGGGGGCGAGCGGGCCGAACTTGGAGTATCTTTTTCGGCTCGCGGAGGAGCTGCGGGGACTGCGGGTGATGGATGAACACGTGTTTGCGGTGGAGGCGGAGGCGCGGCGATTATTAAACTCGAAGGAAGGGAAGAGAGATTAGAAGGAGAGCTCCTGTATCTGTATTTTCTATACATTTGGGTGGAGATATCTCTATACAACAGTAGTCTTGGAATTTGCATTTGTATATGGTGTCTGCTCACGCTTTATTCCGTGTATTCTTTTTGTTATACTCTATATGGGCTCAGTTGGAATGTATGTTTTCTGTCGCCCTTTTATTATTATTATTATTATTATTATTATTATTATTAGTGTGGGTGGGTGTGGTTGGTTGGTTTTCTATTAAATTCCACAATCTATCCCCATTATTATCGGAATGAAAGGATTGTTCTGCCATCATAACCCTTTCATCATGATTGAACTAAAAATAAAATAAAATAAAATGTATTTGCCCGTTGAATTAAAGTGTAGGCAAGCATAAATAGAGGAGGAGGGAGAGAAAGACAGAAGTGCTTTTGTATACTTGACGGTTTTTTCTTTTTTATTATTTCCTATTTTTGTTTATTTTCTTCTTCTTGACGTTCTTGCTTCCTTCCTCTGTATGCATATATGTGGAGATAAGGCGCTGCTGTTGCTGGTGGTGGTGGGACGTAATGATGACGCCGCGAGTCTCCGATGGGGACTCCGAGGCGGAGTTGCACTTCGCCATCCTCCGCCTGCGAAAGTTACTCCAAGCACAGAAGCAGCAGCAGTCAAGTACAGACAGTCGTCGTGAGAACATCACGAAGACAGAAAGAGAATTATCAACGTCAAAGCTATCACCATCGCCCGTGCTTCCATCGCGGGCACCGCGGGATTGCAGTAGTGGTGGTGGTGGGTGGGTGAACATGGACTCGATGCGGTCAGTGGACCTCGGGGATGAGAGCAGCGACAAGTGTCTTTTGCTGGATGAGAGAAGGAAACTACTTGAAGATGAAGAAAAGGAGGAAAAGAGCATGTCGATTGTTGCTGAGGCTTTGCCGCTTCCGCCGCTGCACTGGAACCCACCCACGCTGCAGCAGAGACTGGAAGCGATAGAGAAACAACATGAGAGGAAATGTAGACGGCAAAAGCGTGTGGATGGCACCGCGAGGCAGAGTTGGTTCCGAAATAATCCAGTCAGTGCGGCAGTCGCAGCGAAAGTCGTGTGTGGTGACATTACTGATGTCAATGACGATTTTGAAAATAAACAGAAACATCAACGTGCTGCAGCATTAACCTCCTGCCCCTGCTCTTCCTCGTCGTGCTCCTCCTCCTTGTCAGCCTTGAGTGAGGACCGCAGTGAAGAGAGTAGTTCGCAGGATACATACGCGGCGTCACATGCCTCCACCGACGATGTGTACATACATGAACTAGCACGCGAGTACGAGTCTCCTCCTAATGCCTCCACGAATATTCATCTTCGCTGGGGCTCTGTATCCACGACTCTTGAGGGTACATGTAGACAATTTTCTATGAGTCCTCCGCGGTTTGATGCGGCCGTAATAGCCGCGGTTGTTGGCCCTTTAAGTGAGAGCACAGGAGTTACAGCACAAATGGAATTTGATCGAATTGGAACGGGCGAGGAGGCGCCATATACACCATATCTATTCTCACCTGAAGCACGAATTGTGGATCTGAGTGCCATGACATCATCATCATCGTATGCAGTTAACTCTCATGATGGGAATAAAAGGGCGGAAGAAGGGAATTCTCATGTAGTGAATAATAGTTTTTTAGACTTGAAAATATCAAAATCCATAGAATCAGATACTAACAAGAGTGGAGGTGGTAACAAGATTGGGAAAGATGGATGTACACGGGTGTGTTTTTCCCCAGTTGGCGATTGTTATATTGTAGGAACACAACGTGGAAAACTTTGGTTTGTGCAAGTATGCACAATGAAACCTGGCCACTACAACAATATTACTACGACTATTACTAGTAGTAGTACTACTACTACTACTACTGCTGCCAATCCATTCCTGCTCGAAGGTCATAGTGGCAATATAACCGACATTACTTTTAACGATGTAGGTACATGTTTTGCCTCTGCGGGTGCAGATGTCTGTATTATATTATGGAATCAGAAAACCCGATCCAAGATTCGTCGTGTGAATACAGACGGTGGTATACCCACAGCTATTCGCTTTATGCCCAAAAACAATAATTATTTACTTGTCTCTATTCCCCAACATCATCTGCTTTGTCTGTACAACAGTTCCACGGGACTTCCTGTAAAGAGGAAAATGCAAGTCATACGTGTGGAGGCAACGGCCTTGGCAATGGAGCCATGTACATATCCGTTTTTGTTTCTGGGTGATGTGCATGGAAACATCACAGCGTGGCGGTACCACGAGAGTTGTGAGGATGCCGCCGTGGTGTACCCATCTGTTGTGAAGGAAGAGAAGAAGGAGGAGGTCAGGCAACGACTACAACCAACACCTACTACGATTACAACGCTGCTGGAGACAGCGCCGAGTTCACAAGTGTCAAGGAGGAGGAGAACAAGAACAGGAGCGGGAGATAGAGAGAGAGTTTCATCATCATCATCATCAAAAGGAGCCCCGTCTACAACGCATAAACAGCCCACTGTGAGACATAATAATAATAATAATAATAATAATAATAATAAAGTAGAGAATGAAAGAAAACGGGAGTACAACACGTCCTCAACAGCAGCAGCAGTCGTGATGGTCAAGGGGCATCCTCAGTTTGAGAAGATAGCAACAGTCGTTGTGGAGAAGGGAATTTCTGTGGCGTCGCTGGTGGTGAGTTCTATGAATCATCAACAGTTTCACTGTCTTTTGCGTGCGCAGCGCATGAGTCAGGAAGCCCCTGAGAGGAATGTAATCAAGAAATGGGCAGCAGCCGCACTTGGAGGAGGTTGGCAGCGTCATGAACAGGAACACGTGGAGTCTAACAAGACAAAAGATGAATTCCCTGTTAAATCTGCATACGCTGTGATGTTACTTGCATCATTTCCACGAGATCGATTGGTCATACTCTGCGTGCAGCCAAGCAAATCTACACCGCGAGAGTACAAACTGCTTCCCATGTTGGTAGTGAATGGAGCATGTCGTGTCCGACAAATGTCTGTAGGTACTTCTTTTTGTATGGACAATATGAGGTATCCAACATTCTCATGTACATGTGAGGAGGGGTTTGTTCATATTATTACATGCACACCGGAGCACCCATCAGCTTTTAAACAAGAGAAGAGAGCAAAGAATACTACTACTACTACTAGTGGTGGTAACAGTACGGCTGCAAATCCCATCCAATGGAGTGTGATGGCAACTCTTGCTGTGCCTTGTGGTGGCATTCCATGCAGTTTGGCGTGGTCTCCTGATATGCGGCTTCTTGTGGCCGTGACAGAAGAGGGAATGCTCTACGAGTGGAGCCGTGTGCACCTCGAGCACGGTGTCATTATTCATCCTTTTCATTATCGCCGTCGAAGCGAGGGAAACGACACCAGAGATGATGATGACTCGATCACCATCCCCGGCGGCCCACGGCCCGGGGATGAGGCAGAGGAGTGGCGTGTGTGTCTGCAGCGGGAGCGGGAGCGGCAGATGCGGCGCTACCGCCCGGGAAGGGACGCCGGGGACTCGAGCGACAACTCACTGAGCGGGATGGACGCCTGGTGGGCGAGAAGCGGGGACTCAATGAGTCATGATGAATCTGTTTGATGTGATTTTACCCCCCCCCCCCGCGGAAGTTTTTTTGGATGAAGCAAACCAGAGAAAAGTGAGTGAATGGGGAGAAAAGGAAAAAAAAAAAATCGGGTGGCGTGTGTGGGGGAAGAAAGAGAAAGGAACCAGTTTAAAGAAAATAGTTAGTTTTTTGAGAGTATCAATAAAAAAGAAAAAAAGAAAACTAATGGTTTCTGAAGATATAAAATGACAAGACGGGTTAGTTCTGTCTGTGTATGTCTCCCTTCTCGGTTGGGGCCACTTGACTCTTCTTGTTGTTTGTTTCCTTTCCCTCTCGCTGAAGTGTGTGTCCGAGGGCACTGTTTGGGGAAAAAAAGAAGAAAGTAAAAAAAGAAAAAAAGCATTTCCAATAGAAGGAAGAAGAAATGTTAGGAGTGACATGTGTGTGTCGTAACACATTCCTCACAAAATCGGTGGGATCCCCGCCCATTTCAGTGATTCGCACCGGACCGAAGTGGTGGGCGGACCCGGAGCGGATGGTGCGGCAGAAACTCATGTACTTCGCCCTCGGCGTCGATCAGTTACCGCTGCGCCGCACGGCAGTCATTCAAAAAGACTTGCATCGCTTTCACATGTGCAAGCCGCCGATTCGCATAGGCGACACGACGGGCTACAAGCGCTCCCGCGCGGCGCAGTTAGCAACATGGTACCGCCGCATTCAGTACCAGGAATATCACCTGCAGCACCTCTTCACACGGCATGCGTGGGGACTGGTGCGGGCGTACCCGGGGAACACGACGAAAATACAAGGAAAGGCGGATGATGGATATGTTGGCTACGACGCGGTGCCGTATCACCGCTATAACCGCTCCCCGCTGCCGTTTCCGGCGAGAGAAATCTACGGAAGGAGAGAGTAATAAAGAAGACGAAAATGACAACAACATTGGACAACATCCTCACATACATATATCTCGATGTGTGTCTGTGTTTCTCGATCGCCCTGAATATTTACCGTTTGTTGTCATGATTGCTTTTCCTTCCTCGCCTGTGTGTGTGTGTGTGTGCATTTTTTTCCCCCTTTCTTTAGTCCCTCAGTGTTTGCGAAAAGAATGTGCGGTAGACACCTGCCCACAGTAACTATTAATAATTCTCTTACCACCACGGTGTTCTCCCAACAAGAAAAAAAAATTATTGTCTTCTACCATCCCCCTTTTTTTTCTCCACAAACAATGCATGTAGCGGTGGTTGCGAGAGTTTATTTTTCGTGAAGAATTGCGGGATTGGCGGTGACAAAACGTTGCAAATGTAGTCAACAAATGAAGTTCCCTTCCATTGCAAATGTCGACGGGCGTATCCGATCGTGCCCTTCGGAAAAGGGAAAGGCCATAAAAACACGCGAACAAGTGGCAGCTGGTGGGGTTCGCCCGGGTGAGCCGAAGCCCAATTGGGGTGAAAGAAAGGCCATTATCGGCGTTTTTTTTCTTTTTTTGCGACGTATTCGGAGGAGGCTGGGGAGCGTCTTTTGAGGGTCGGTAAATGAATGGATCAAATACTCTCAGATACATTTCGCCAAATCGACGACAACAGCGGGGCGATAGTTTAGGGGCAGAACATCAGATTGTGGCTCTGATAACCCGGGTTCGATTCCCGGTCACCCCTCTTTTTTCCGTCCCCGAAAAATGGAGCCGCCCCCCACCTCGTCGAGGAAGAGGGCCGAGGCCCCGGGGCGATCGCTATTATGGGCGCGTCGGGCCCCGCCCCCCCGGACCACTTCGCCGTGATTTGCGACGCCGCGAGAAAAATTGCAATGTGGAGACGGCGCGTGAAGCGAAAATATCCGAATCTCCGGCCGAAATGTCTTTCTACCGCCGGCCGGCAACCTCGCCAGCCGTCGGGATGGGTCAAAGC